>JADRCD010226905.1:0-14340 GCA_019843815.1 Montemys delectorum
TACCAGAGACCATGATGCCTAAAAAAACAAAAACAAAATAAAACAAAACAAAACAAAACAAAACAAAACAAAAAAACCACTCTTTTCAGCTCACTCACTATCAACGTACTAATCAATAAGGTTCCAAAACCAAACAAGAAAACATGCAAAGGAGAGCATTCATTCTGGATCATCCGTCAACTGGCGTATGCTCAGACTCTCCTGGTCTATAGCCAGTGGCCTGCAGTTAGCTTTTCTGATACATATGAAACAAGACTGGAATCAAACTGTCCCACAGAGTTGATGCTAGGATCCAGAGAGATGCTGTGAAGCCTCCCAAAGCTGCCCACCCCTGTTGCCATAGATAGCATTTCCTACTGGATCCCAAGGAACCATGAAACTCTATTCTATGTACTTTATTCTAATATGTTTCCCTGTGGAACATGAGGTGGGACCCTTTGGCTGAAGCACCCTGGAATCCTCCCCTGCAGCAGAGTGTCACTGAAGGGAGCCAGCAGAAATGCAATGAGTGGATGACAGATGACTGCCACAGAAACCCAGATGTAATAAATAATCGCCCATTTGGAATCTGCACCTGTGTGGGAGCATGCTGCACACCTGCCCAGCCAGTTCCTCCTGTTCTCAGCCCTTCAAAGGGGGCAGCCACATCATTCCTGCCTGTGACCTTCCCTCATTCTTCACAAGGCCTGTGGTGTTCCCCAGCACACTGCCCCTCTCAGCGTTTAATAGCCATCCTAAATACACTTGCTCTTTAATGTCAGTCTGGTGAAATTCTGTTTAATTTTGTCTTGCTGAACATTTTTTGTAAAAGGAAAATAGTATATTAAAGACATCTGGCCACATTAATTAATGAGGGGATATTACCAACTTCATCTGTTAAGAGAAAGTGAGGATCATATACATCTTCTGACTCTCCCAACTCCAGCTCACAGGATGCATGTTCCATCCTTGGGTTTCCAGAAAGTCTTTACAGATCCCAAACTCATCCTGATTGTAGATTTCTTCTCTATTTGGCCTTTGGATACTGACTGCACTACTGCTTCATAGCCATGACACCCAGGAGTGACCTTTAAACTGAAATGGTAAAGGGGTGACTTCCAGTGGTGTGAGGTAAAAACTTAAAAATGAAGAGCTGAAGGTTTCATTTGGACTCTTATCTAAAACACCAGAAAAGCCTGGAGTGCTGAGCCCACACTGACACCTACGAGGAGCCCCGTGGCAGGAGGAAGGCTTCTAGGCTAGACGCTTCCGTTTTCCTCTGCATAGCTGCTGCCCCTGTGAATGCAGGGCAGGGAGTGGGCTCCAGTCCTATAGATGTTCCCATGTCTTCAATAAACTGATGTGCTAGGTGTTCCAATATAATCCCAGCACTTGGCAGGTGGGCCAGCCTGGGCAACAGAGTGAGTTGGGCCAGCCTGGGCTACAGACTGGAAGACTATTTCAGAAAGACACAGCAGGAAGATGGGGTATTATCTACACGAATCCTTCAATGGAGTCCAAGGACAGTCTAGGGGTTGTGTGTAAATTCTGAAGAGCAGAAAGAAGCAAGTGAAATTTGGGCAAGCAGATATAAGTAGTTTGGTTGGAGCCTCAGATCCAGAGCCTGGGGCTAGGGGTGTGTGCTCTAGAGGCGGCATGGAGCTACGGGAAGTTGGTTGCCAATCTCTTATCAAAATAACACTTGTGTTTCAGACAATCATGTGGGTGACTGTATCTAAGACCCAAAGAGAAAGATGACCCAGAGGACCCACCCAGGAAGGTCTAGCAAGCCAACCCACACGAGGATGACAGAGGGTGTAAAGGGGACCCTGGCGAGAAAGGGAAGAAAAGCTCAATGGAAAGAAATACCAACTCAAAGAAAGTTGGTGCCTAACCCAAACACTGCAGCAGGCTGGCTTTTTGTTCTGTTTACAAGCATGCGTGGTGTGTTTATGGTAGTTGGGCGACAAGTTGCTGATGATGAATTTAGTTTACACTTGCGGAGTGCCAGAAAATGACAGATGGATGGACAGATAAAAGGTGCTCTGAGTGGCAGGACAGCTGAGGGCTGGGGAGAGAGGGTGAGTAAGAAATGCAGATGCCTATGGATGTTATGGACCATAAAACCCAGAAAGCCTGTGCTCTGGACAAGATATGGTAGAGGGGCTGGGGTGTGGCTCAGTTGTCTGTGAAAGGCCTGCTGGTATTTAATCCCAAATCCAGAGCAGGGTGTGTGTGTGTGTGTGTGTGTGTGTGTGTGTGTGTGTGTGTGGCCGGGGAGGGGCATAATGCAAGGAAGATAGGGACGGAGGGTGGAGAGGCAATCCTTCAGTGCACAGGCTTAGGAACCCAACAGCACTGTCACTCTGAGTGCCCCCAACAGCTCAAGTCTGAGTCCTGGAATGGGAAATGGACTAAGTTTAACAAGGGGAAATAAAATCAGGTGATAAGTGTTACAGTTATTCTTTCTGATGTTACATTCCAAACACTCATGTGGAACCATGAATCCGAAACAACCAGAACATTCAAACAATCTGTCCCGCCCCAATAGTCATGCCTCTCAAAACCTCTTTTGTAAAGAATCCAAAAGTGAGAGATGCCAGAGTAATCCCACGCCTTGATTTATCTCTTCACAAGTGGTTCTGGGCACCCTGCACTCCCCACACACACCATGCCCTTTCCACTTTTCCAGAACGTTGCTATAAATTCTGCCATCAGATCCGGGTGGCAGGCATGGTGGTGACGGATGTCACAGTGGCAGAGGGGAAGAGGAAGTACAGATCCCAGCTGGGAACAGAGATGCTTCACCCTGGCAAAGGCTGCTCCCAGGATTCTCACAGTCTGCCCCTGCTGTTCCACTAACCCAGCTCCTTCTTCCTGCCCAGCCCTCCCCTCCTGAAGAATAAACCCCACTTCTACCCAGGGCAGCTTGACTTGGGGTCTTTTATAAAAAGCATCAGGCTAAATTTAGTATTAGAACCAGGTGAGGTGGTTCATGCCCACAATCCCAGCACACAGGAGGCTAAGGCAGGGAAATGCCAAACCTGCCTTGGCTAAACAAGGAAATCCTATGGAAGTAAAGAAGGAAGAGGAGGAAGAAAGGGAGGAAGGAGGGAAAGAAGAGGGAAGAGAACTATATACACTGAAAACAGAGTCTCTTGTATACCAGGACTGTCCTCAAATTCAACACGTAGCCACGGATAACTCTGTCTAATGTAATCTAATCTAAATGACCTCTTCCCAAGTGCTGGGGTGCGGGCATTCATTACCACAGGGTTTGTGTAGTATTGAGACTGAACCCAGGTCTTTGTGTGGACTAGGCAAGTGCTAGTTAGTGAGCTAGTAAGCATCTTTGTTGTTGTTGTTGTTGTTATTGTTTTGAGACAGAGTCTCTCTATGTAGTTCTAGCTCTCCTGGAACTTGATATGTAGACCAGGCTGTCCTAGGGTCAAAGGAATTCTCCTGCCTCTGTCTCCTAAGGATTAAAGGAATATGATACCACTTCTGGCCTTAAGGACTTGATATTAAGAATGAGAAAGCCCTAGGATGCAAAGGGCCAAGGAGATGTATGTCAAGGACTACGAAGACACAGAGATAGGAGTAAGAAATTCTGGTGTTCTATTGTGCAATGAAGTGACTATCATTAACGATAAGATATCATGTGCTTACAAATAGCTTTCCTTCTAGCACCATGAAACACACACTTATTTTTACCTATGGTCACTCTGCTACAATCATAAAAAATCTTAAAAATTATCCTTTTGTCTGTCTGAAACTTTTACTAAACATGACCATCTCCCCATCCTAGGCACTCAGCCTCTAGTAACCCCCATTTAACTTTTCATGCTTGTCAGTTTATCTTTTTCAGGTTTCCTTGCTAACGGACTTCATTCAGGCAGTATTTATCTGTGTCTAACCTGTGACTGGCGACAACCTCCAGATTCATAAATGACAAAATTGCTTTCATTTTCAAGGCCGGAGAGTATTCCACTGTGACTGCAATCCTGTCTCTCCTGATGGAAACTGAGGTTGCTCCTCTGTCTGTCTCCTGCTAACGTTGCTGTAGCAGCAACCCAATGCCAGTGCCGCTGTCTCTTCAGCAGGGCAGTGGGGCTGCTAGGGTTTGTCCGTTTCTTTGAGGAGCCTCCCTACTTCTCCCTAGCCTGTGTCACAACACACATTCCCACAACACACATTCCCACCCCCACCCCTACCCCACCCACACTTCCCCACCCCCACCCCCACTTCCCCACCCATTATTTTGAGAAACAGATTTCCTTAACTTTCTGCTGCAGATCCGGCCCTTTTCAATTCCTTTTCCTATATAAAGCTGATGCCACAGATCATCTAGAAACAAGTCACTGGTGGCCCCTCAGTTGGAAGACAAGGGAAATGTGTACAACATAGACAAGCAGATTCCATGGGGGAACATGGGGGTATTCCAGGAAGCCCTCTCTGCTTCGCAGACCCTGCCTCACTTCTGACCTCCTCAACCCCTCTCTTTGCATGGAAGGCAAGTGTTCACTCACTCTCACTTCTGAATCACCCTTCTTTCACCTCTGTCTCCATCCCACTCTCCCCTCCCCCTTTGTCTGCCCTTGGCTCAACTGTGGACCACCACAGGAGTACACATCCATCCCATTTATCCTCAATCTCCAACACTGGTGTGTCATGGAAAATTAAGAGTGTTTGAGTAACCACAGAAAGAAAAAGTTTAGCAGGCAGGACCACAAATGCCTCACCTTGAACTCATCTGGTCACTGTTCTTGGCAAGACTGGGAAGTGATTGAATGCTCAATGGGGTGCTTCTAACTTATGAAGGCCTGACAGCTGATTTCACATACATGCAAATACAGCATTTAGGGCGTAGAAAAACAAACTAAGGAAACAAGAGTCCAGGAAATGAACAAACCTCCTAGAGTCTCAGCCTTACTGACGGGAGACAGCAAGGCCCTAGGAAGGCCTCCGGGGCATCAGAGCTGCTGGGCTGCCTCGGCTGGGGCCCAGACAGAGGAAAGCTCCCCCTTGCTAGCAGCTTCAAAGTTGGATGTGGTCCCAACATTAATTTATATTACTGACTAGTAAAGGAATTAGCGAAGGGTCTCATTGTTGCAACCTCACCCTGTCCTGTCCTGTGCCCACCCCCCCATGACAGCCCACTACCACCCTATGTGACAATTTTTCTCTTCCAGTCTTTCCAGTCTGCTTATGCTGCTTGGTACCATGGAGCCTGGAAGAAGTACTGTTTAGAAAAATTGGTCCTTGGTTTTGAAGACCAGTTATGGATGGATGGAAGATTTCTGTTTTTCTTTTTATTGTAATAAAATGGATGTTAACAAATGCTATCATCTAAGAGTCTGAATTCACCAGCAGCAAGTGGATTTACAGTGTTTACAGTGGTCACTACTATTCCAGAGCTTTCTCCTCAATGCCCCCAAAGGAAGCTCACACCCATCAAGCGGTCTTTCCCTTAGCACCCACTCCCCAGCCTTGGTAATTACCATCCACTTTCTGTGTCAACAGCTTATCCTATTCTGGACATTTCATACCAAGGAAGCTGTGTAATATGTGGAGCTGTTTGAATGTAGGAGTTATCACTCAGTCCTTTTTATGGTTGAATAGTATTCCAGTGTATGATATGTGTTAAACCTCCTATGAAAGGAATGCTAGTGGCTACAATGTGAGGGGCTGTGAGCTGCCAAGATGGAGGAATTTATGGTGACAGATGACATTTCTATTAATGTCCCCAGACATGTGAGTATTGAATAGGGACTCAAATACAAGCACGGTGTAGCCACCCCACTCGTGGTACACTTTCTATCCCTGTTTAGATGTCATCTTCATGGCTGACGAGTCTTTTTTTTAATAGCTTAAACAGAAAACCCTCTTCTGCATTATTTTGTGGCCTTTCAAGGAAGCCCAATCAAGCTATCTTATCTATGCCAGCTTCTCAGAATCACAATCCCAAGGTATGATCTCTGCTCTCGGCACGCTTGCTCTAGAAGCTGAACATCCGAAGCTTCCCTCCCACCTATGATGTCAAAGATGAAAACCTAAATCTAGCCCGGCGGCGGTGCCACATGCCTCTGAGTCCAGCACTTGGGAGGCAGAGGCAGGCGGATCTCTGTGAGTTTGAGTCTGGCCTGGTCTACAAAGTGAGGTTCCAAGACACAAGATAGTGAGGGCTATTACACACAGAAACTCTGTCTTGAATACCAAAAAAGAGAAGGAAAAAAAAAAAAAAAGAAAGAAAGAGAGAAAGAAAGAAAAGAAAAAGAAAACCTAAATCTATGGTTCAAGGCCAGCAAGAACTACAGCTAAAGTGCTTCTGCAAGCCTGCTTTTGGTTTGGCTCCTTTCTTCTTTTTAAAAAAAGATTCTTAAGTGAGGTGTGGTGGCGCATACCTTTAATTCCAGCACTAGGGAGGCAGAGGCACACAGGATCTATGAGTTTGAGGCCAGCCTGGTCTACAAAGTGACCCATTAATGGAAAATAAAAGTTTTACACTGATTTATTCTTTATTTATATGTGTGCAGTGGGGAGAGGGTCTAGGATCGTGCATGCCACATCCCACGTGTAAAATCCAAAGGACAATTTGTGGAAGTTGGTTTTCTCATTCTGTCATGTTGGGGCCCTGGACATAGAACTAAAGTCATCAGGCTTGGCAGCCAGCAGTTTATTTGCAGTCTCTCTGGCCCGTGTGCATACCTTGTTGAGGGAAACCCCTCTGAGAAGTGCCCACAGAGAAGCCAGTCAGGGTTGCTTTCCTCAGTCCTGAGGCCTGCTGATCCTTGTGTGTTGTGTTTATCCCTTTTACCTTGCCTTGCTCTCACCAAAACTATGCTTGTTTATAAAGACTTCCTGTGGTTGAAGACCAGATAGGAAAGAGTTTATCAGAGCCACACCTATGAGTGTCACTAGACACTGTCCTTCCCTTAACAAAGGCACTAAATCTAAGACACTAACCTACAGGAAATTTCATTGTCTATATTTGTGCATTTTTCTTTCCAACTCTATTTTGAGAGATTCCAACCCTCCAGAAAAGACAGTATAATACAGGATAACTTAGGCTAATTGATAAATAAATAACATATTCAATAAGTAATGATTAATATTCATTTTCTCTGCCTGTGCAGTATGTTTAAGCTTTGGAAAGCAAGATGCAAAGACACGACGCCTTTGGCAACACACCACTCTAGTTTGCTCCCCGTTGTTGCTATAAGTACCAGGATCACAAGCGATGTAGGGGAGAAAAGGACTTTTTTTTGTTTCCACTCCCAGGACACAGTCCACTACCAAGGGAAGACAGGGCAGGAACTCAAGCAGAAACCATGGAGGAATGCTGCTTGCTGCCTCACTCACTGGACCACCTTCTTTCTACAAGATTTCTTATGCAGTCCACCTGTCTGGGGATGATGCCTGGGGATGGTGCCGCCCACAGTGGGCTGAGCCCTCCTGCATCAATTAGTAATCAAGTCAACCCCCTCCACTCCCAACCCCTAGACAGAGCCTGAGCTTGGAGATTCCCTCCTCAGGTGACTGTAGGTAGCATCAACTGACCATTAGGGCACATACCTAAACAGCAGCATAATCACAGTACCTCTGTCATACCTGACAATTTCTTCAGAGCCAACCACTGATACATTGCCTAATACACAGTCCACATCCAAACGCTCTTTACTCACCCGTTAGTGTCCTATTAGTTGGGGATTTGTATTCACTTATCATTGTTAATGATATATGTCACTATTATTATGGGAGGGCCTGAGTTTCAAACCCAGGGCGTGGTACATGCCAGGAAAGTGGTCTACCATTGAGCTATACTCCAGGATTTCTTGGAAACAGAGACTGGCCTTTAACTCTGAAGCTTTTGACTTTGCATTCCAGTACTGTGTATGTTGTTAAATCCAGAATCCAACAAAAATCACAAGCACACTGAGTAGCCACAGTCTTTCACATTCATGCGTCTACAGCCATACTTGAGTCTTCTTTTATTTCCAGGACACTAATTGTCCATGTCTCACGGACTGTCCCTCAGTTTGAACTGCTCTTATGGATTCTCTTTGTTCAAGTTAATATTTTTGGCATTAAAAAAAAAAAAAAAGAGAGGTAATGTATCAATTCCCACTGTGCTCAGGTCGGAGCCTCTGGCCGCTAGTTCCTCCTGGGGGACACGCTGTTCCATTAACTTTGCTCATGTATTTTTTCCTCTTTGTAATTAATAATCCACTGAGGGATACTTTGAAGCTAAGTGTCCTGCTTTCCACAACCCCTTACTTGCAACTCTACTCTTTCTGTCTTTTCTTTTCATCCTTTGAGATGGGGTCTTGCTATTTTGTCTAGGTTGGTTTCAAATTCATATAGGCTCACATAATTCTCCCACTCAACCTACTGAGTGGCCAGTGCTAGAGCTGCATTGACTATATCTGGAAAAAGGTGACTTTTTAAAATATGTATTTATTTTATTATATTTAATTATGTGTATGGGTACACGCAGGTGAGTGCAGGTGTCCATGGAACGCAAAGGCCATGGTAGACCAGCCTTTAACCTGTAGTTACAGGTTGCTCTCAGCTGCCCAGCACTGAGGCTGGGGTACTGAACTTAGCACATCTAAGAGAAGCGGTAAGTGCTCTTTAACTGCTAAGCCATCTCTCCAGTTCAAAAGGTGATGTTTAAATATCATTCTTTTGAGTTTCTTAGCTGACAGGGAGAGTTTCTCCCTATCCTTAGGCTAATGAATTGATCCTTTATGGAGATATGGAATTTTGGATGCATTTTTTAAAATCAACATAAATATAATATACATAATGTACAGTTCTGGGGTTTTAACCCAGGGCCTCAGTCAAGCCAGGCAGGCATTTTGCCATGGACTTGTATCCCAAGCCTAGCATCACTCCTTTTCTTCCACCAACTGCTCTAAATCCAACCAATGGCCTTTCAGGATTGCTGATTTGTTTTGCTTTTTGTTTTCCTGGAGTTATTAATTTCTTTGGGCTCACTCTTACTTACTCTCACACCTTCCCACAGCTTTTAGTGAAATGTTTCACACAGGAAAACACACATCTACTTCCACCCACCACCATCTTTTTGTTGTTTTGTTCTGTTCTGTTCTGAAACAGGGTCTCTCATAGCTCTGGCTGATTTTGAACTTCTGAGCTTCCTACTTCCACCTCCTGAGTGCTGGGTTTACAGGCCGCTGTGCCTAGCTCTGCCAGCCCTACTCTTGCTGGCTCGTCTCTGTCTGCTGCACAGTCTCCCACTGCGATCATCTAGTTTGTGCCAGCTTCCTGGCACCCCAGATCTTTCTAGGGTTACTTTCTCATTAGGAAAAGTGCACTTCTTAGATGCCTCCTAAATACTCCATGGCTGCCCAGTGTTTCTGTTGAGATATTGGTATCAGATCCTTTGATAGAGATGATCCCCTCAACCTACCCAGGAGGAATTAGGTCAGGCTATGGAGTGCAAGGTTTTTGTTGTTGCTATTTTGTAGGAGGGTTTCATTACATTGCCCAGGCTAGCCTCAAAATCTTTTCTATGCTTTATTTTGTGTGTGTGTGTGTTTGTGTGTGTGTGTGTGTGTGTGTGTGTGCATGCCTGTACATCCTCACCCTTGCACTTGTGCATGCCACGGTGCACATGTATAAGTCAGAGGGCAATTTGTGGGAGTTTCCAGTATGTGGTTGTCAGGCTTGGTGGTAGATACTTTTAACCAATGATCCTTCTCTACTTTTTTTTTTTTTTAAGATTTATTTGCTTCATGTATGTGGGCATTCTGTTGCTGTTTTTAGGCACACCAGAATGTGGCATCAGATACCCATTACAGATGGTTGTGAGCCACCATGTGGTTGCTGGGATTTGAACTCAGGACCTTCAGAAGAGCAGTCAGTGCTCTTAACCACTGAGCCATCTCTCCAGCCAACCAATAATCCTTCTCACTGGCACATGGACTCAAACTCTTGATCCTGGGATTGGGGGTGTTCATTGCTGCCCCAGGTTTAAGAACCTTTTAACCTTATTTCTTAAACTAGTTGCTAAATGAACTCTCTCTATATGGTCACTCCCATCCTTAGTTCTTGAGCCATTTCTTGATTACTCCTTGGACAAGGTCCTTACTCCTGGTTTTTAATTGTAAGATTGTTTGGGTCTTTATTGGTCCTCTAAGTTTTGTATATCTTCTCTTGTCTTTTAATTTTACTTTATGGAACATTTCTTCAGGTTTATGTTCCAAGCTGTGAAATTGCAGGGAGTTGGCCGGAGGCTCTTTCTATTTATGGTTTTCCAACCAAAGAATACTTCTCATATTTTTTTCTCCCCCACAAAGAGAAAGACAGGAAATAACTGATGTATGGAAGCCAATCTAATTGTAAGTGACCAAGTTCAACACTTGTACCTTGCTGGAATCGCAGTTAAAGTTTCGGTGGCAGGTCCATTTGGCAACAGTGGAAATGGTGTCATTCCTACGATTAGTTCAAGGTAACAATACTGCTTGCTCTGATAGAAACTGTCTGGTCTTGAGGTTTTCTTAAACTTATAGTGCTTGGCATGACTTGACTAGTAGTTCTAAACCGAACAGCCCTTTAGGATATGACACGGAATCTTTTCCTAGTGCTCAACAGCTCCATGAAGAACCTAGTAACTGTGAAAGGAATAGCAAAGAACAGCCAGCACATGAGGTTCCCTGGAAACTCAACAGACCATCGCTACCACCTCACATCCGGTGTCTGTGTGTCAGGTGTTGCCCATGGCCTCCCCGCTCAGCACCTGCGCTTCACTCTGCTCCTCACACTGGGGCTTGATGTCTGCAACTTGCTTTTGCAGACTCCCTGACAGTTGGCACAAGAGGAGGAGGAAACTGTCCTGCATTTCTCTGTCTGTTTCTATCAAGTATCCCTGCAGGCTGTCTAAGCCCCTCCAAGAGTGCAGCTGCAGAGGCAAAGCATGGGTCTAGGAGCCACATCCCAAGTGGAAGCAGTTCTGTTTGGACTCCATCCTAGGAGGGCCACAGAGTAGCTGGCCCTTCTTTCTCAACGTGGCAGCTGCTTCATTTGGGGGAAACTTTACCTTTCCCCTCCCACTCTCTCTCTCATTTAGGGATATATATATATATACACATACACACACACACACACACACAATTAAAAAAACAGAGGCCATGGACTGGAGAGATGGCTCAGCGGTTAAGAGCACTGACTGCTCTTCTGAAGGTCCTGAGTTCAAATCCCAGCAACTACATGGTGGCTCACAACCATCCGTAATGAGTCTAATGCCCTCTTCTGGTGTGTCTGAAGACAGCTACAGTGTACTTACATATAACAATAAATAAATCTTTAAAAGAAAAAAAAAACAGAGGCCTTGAATTTGAGAGAGAGAGCAAATGGAAATGGGTAGAGGAAGAAAAAAAGGGGGGAAATGATGTAATCATGTTTTAATTTTGAAAATTAAAAATAAAGAAAACAGTTTTCACACTGCTTGGATTACCAAAAATACACTCTCTTTCTGATAAGATGCCACCAAGATGGCTGTTTAGGTTATTAATTATGCCACATCACTAGGTATAACTCACCAACTAAAACATAGTTTAAAGTGCATAAAGGAAAGATGGGCATAATGCCCAGCCCTGGAAGGCACTGAGGCAGGAGGATCTCAAATTCAAGACTAGCTTGTGCTATATAGCAAAACTTTCTTTAAGACACACTTGCACGGCTGGGCGGTGGTGGCACACGCCTTTAATCCCACCACTTGGGAGGCAGAGGCAGGTGGATTTCTGAGTTTGAGGCCAGCCTGGTCTACAGAGTGAGTTCCAGGACAGCCAGGGATACACAGAGAAACCCTGTCTTTGGGGGGAGGGGGGCGCACTTGCACACAGTCTTTTTCAAAAATAAGCTACAGAGTGTACCATAAGGATATATAGTAGCACTTTTCAAATGTACTTTTGGGGACTACTCCTGTGCTATTATATCCTGTAACATACTTCCAGATGGCTCCATGTTCTGCAACCCATCAGGGAGAGAAACTGGCTGTCTGGGAGAGACAAAACAAACCAGGGGATGGTAGCATTTTATGGGTGTTGGCTGGGAGGTTGGGATGGAGCTCAGGCGTGAGGCCTTCCAGACATGTAATCTTGATTGAGTTGATGAAGAGAGAAAGGTAGTGAAGACAGAACAGAGAGAAAACAGGAAATGGAGGGGGAACTAAGAAGAGAAGAAAGGGGAGCATAGAGAAACTATGGACGAGTGTCCACCCACAGAGCTGGAGATGCGGTCTGGGGATGGGCAACTCTGACTCCTCAGGGCAGTCCATGTAGTCTAATCCAGGGCTCACGAAACTGGCTCCCTAGGGGGCTACTAGTGCTTCAGGGCTGTTGGCTCAGAGAAACCTGGCTAGGCTTGTGTCCAGCATATTCTCACGGGAACTCAGGCTCCTAACTTTCAACATGAACACGAGTAAAATAAGACATTACCATTTGTGAAAGTCATGACCCTCAAAGTAAACACATTGGTTTTGGAAAGGAAAGTTGGACAGATACCCTCAAATCTCCAAGCAGAAAATCATCAAAGACTCCTTATTTCCTATTGTCCTCAGGAGCTGGATAGGTTTCCCACGGGTAGCAAAGCTAGATATGTGATCAGGCTTCTTTGACATGAGTGTTAGGAACAGAATTTGAAAAACTATTGGGTCCAATTTGAGTGATGCTACTAGTAAAATCAGTAAGTTTACCCTGACTCTTTCAGACACAGACATAGACACACACACACACACACACACACACACACACACACACACACACACAAAGCCCTACCTCTTTGATAAGCTGACTCTGTTTGTCCAAACCAAGTAATGTTCAACTTGAAAAGCATCAGAGGAAGTGGCTCCAGCAGTTGACTATCCCATCTTCCAGATAGAATATTGTATTACAGGCAGTTTCTACTTTACACACTATTTACAAATACGGCTTTGTTTAATTTTTAGTATTTACAGCACCAGAGGTGCCCGCCCCGCTTTGTTTTCCTCATGAAAAATTTGCCAAGCTAGCAAGATGGCTTAGCAGGCAAAACAAAGCTTTGTAATATTGAAACCTGAGTTCAATCCCTGATATCCAAAATGGAAGAAGACAATGCTTCCTAAAAGTTGTCTTCCGACCTCCAATATCCCTACTTGTTCACCCTATTGCTGAAGAAACCACATATTTTAGTTACGGGGATTGGAAAGGCCAGTTGGGTACTGATCTGAAAGCCTCCTCTCTGGTGGCTAGCTTTCATAGTATCAGAAGATGCTAGGTAAGTTGCCAGGGGAGAAAAGCTACCGACAGTCCTAGCTAGCTGTAAAGTCATAAAACCATAACTTTGAGGTCAACAATGCATCTCCAACAGTGTAACGGTGGCACTGATATTCTGAGGATAGCCAACAGCTGCCTGGTTGGATTTAAGACTCATTCAGCTAGAGACAAGTTGTGTTTGGTACTCTAAGGCTAAGCAAGAACCCTTAACTGGAGAGGTTACAACCCTAGAAGGGAACCTACTACTTCCATTCTGCTAAACCGATGTTGTATCTGCCTGCCTTCCTAAAGCTTATCCTTATACCCGTAGACAGATGCAGCTATCTATCCTTATAGCAGATGGAGGCTACTATAGAGACCAAAAAGTGTTCAACATGCAGAGGATAAGAGAAGGTAGAAAGTCTACCTCCAAATAGGACACCTATGACACAATCCCTATATCCACAGCCCAGGGAACATCGCAGAAGATGGTTAGAACCAGGGGACCTGGATGTTGCATCCATGAACACTCAGCAATGTGGTTGCCTGCACGAGATCACACCAGTGGATATTCCTGCATGGTTAAGGGGAAAAGGTCACATGGCTCTATCCCTAGCTGAAGAGCTATAGCCAATCATGGTGACCTAGTGAGGACGAACAAGTTTTCTTCAGGACCAAGCACACTGATAGACTAGTTGTCCGAACCCAAGTATTCAGTCTATACCCAAGTGCATACAGGCAGCACTAGCTGGACTTAGTTGGTTTCACAGACATTCTAAAACTATGATAATTACAGAGCAACAGGACATGGATCCAAGGGGCATGAGAAGGATTGGAAGTGGGGAAGAAGTGGTGGATATGATGAAAATACATCCTGTGAACTTCTAAAACAACAATAAAATTTTGCCAAAGGCCTGCTATTTATGCACCTTCTAGCAAAAAGGCAATCTCATAAGGAGAGAGAAAAACTTTTAAGTTCATGATGACCATTAAGCTGATCAGTCATCGTAAACTACAAAAAAATGCCAGACACAGCTTAGGAAATAGTATAGAAGAGCCATGGGCGATAGGAGAAAGAGTCATGGGCGATAGGAGAAAGAGTCAT
>JADRCD010226907.1:0-30539 GCA_019843815.1 Montemys delectorum
CAGGGACCCTATCCCTTTTTTTAAACCCTATCTACCTAGCCAACAAAAGCTAACCATACTGTGAGTTAGGAAGGCGTTGAAGGCCTATTGCTTCCACTTTGTATGAGGCATTGAAAAACTCAGCTAAGACCACCATTCTCCGGGAGAGGCAGGAAAGCTGCCCATTTGCCCAAGCACACTGGGAAGAGGAATGGTTGTGGGTGTGGCTGGAAGATAGCAAAGATTTCCAGTCTTTCCATGCTGTGCTAATGAAGAACCCACGTGGGCCGAAGATGCTTTAGTGGGTAAAGGTGGCTGCTGACAAACTTTGTGGCCTGAGTTTGATTTCCAGGACCCACGTGGCTAGAGAAGACTAACTCCTGTGTGTTGTCCTCCAAGTTAGCGCAGAAGTATTTTCTCTCCTATAAAGTTGGTCAGAGTTACCCATGGCACCTAGTGGCTCTAATAGTGGTTAGTGGGTGCCAAGGCTACCTACATATACTCCAGCAATGCACACAGTGGCTGGATGCCATGTTAAAGCCACTGGGAGCACAGCCATGTATAGTGTTTCCCTAGGAGGTGATCCAGGCTAAGAGCACCATTCTGAAGAAGCAATCTGGGATCTATCTCTCTGATATGCGGTCTCCCCTCTCCCCCTGAGAAATGGTATTACAGGGGCTGGAGTGATGGCTCAGTGGCTAAAAGCACTGGCTGGTTTTTGAGAGGTTGAGCACCCACCCGGTACCTCAGAGCCATCTGTAACTCAGTCCCAGGGAGTCCCAAGCCTCTTCTAGCCTCCAGGAATGCCACCCTGCAGGAAGGCAGAAAGTAAATGTTTAAAAAAATTAATGGCTTTATTGGATGAAATAAACAGGCAGTGTTTCCAGCACAGACCTGACACATAAATGGCTGCTTCTTACTATATTTACTTCTGTGCTGGAATAAAGAATGCCAGACCTTTCCTCTCCTTCTGGGCCTCCAGGTGTGTGTATAGTGAGTAATAGACTCTCAAGGGAAGGTACCCTTTAGTGCTCAGGTGGGCTTGGCAGGAAACCGGCAAAAGTGAAGCTTTGAAGATAGTGGTGTAGTTTAGCATGTACACATGGCTCACTGACAATGATGTCGGTGGCGCAGTGTAGTTTAGTTTAGCATTAGCGACTGCGCACATTGTCACTGGCCCCATCACTGCCCTTTATTCAACAGTCATCTTGGTTTTCTTGGGAAATGAGTCTCAGTGATAAAGCCAAGTATTCATTAACCTGAGCCAGGATTCCACCCTCAGCATGCACGTGCACGTGTGCACATGGCACGTGCACACAGGTCTCTCCTTGTTTGATCCTCACTAGTCCTTTATGCTACACATGTCTTTGAGTGGTCCCACATGCCACTTTTCACTCAGCCCCTCAGGTCTTGGTTTTCTTTTTAAATTACATTATTTTTATGTGCACATGTATGAAGACCAGAGGACAACTTGTGGAAGTCAGTCCTCTCCTTCTACCATGTGGGGCCCAGGGATTGAACTCAGGTTCTCGGGCTTGGCAGCACATGCCTTTACCCACTCAGGCATCCCACCCTGGTGCAAGGCCCTGTGTCCCTTAACCTAGTCCCCTCTGCCCGAAGTCTCTTAGCCCAGGGCATTCAGCCCCAGCTTCAGCCATTGAACAGTCTACTGTTCAAACTCTGAGTGTCCACATCACCTGTCCTGACTCCCAGTGCCCATCCCCTGCCTTAGTCACCTGAGCTGGGAACCAGCCAGCGAGCCAGGTTGTTCTTCTTTTACCTCAGTTTACCCATGCTCTCCCACCGGCATGTTCCCACTGCACTGCTTCACAAATCTTTGCCTGTTCCCAGTCATCATGACGGCTGTTAGTTTATTGTGCCAGTCACTTTATAGTAAGTCATAGTTTACTCATTTTCTGCCCATTATTCCTGCTGGCTGTTAGAATAGGTGAGTGGGTGAATGGAGAACAGAGAGGAGCTCCTTTTCTTGGCAAGAACAATTCCTAGGACCCAGCTGGGCTCTAGGCAGGCAAGGACCACAAGGAAGCAGTGTTGGCTGCTGCTCTGGAAAGCTCCTTGGACCTAGCACACTACAGCAGCACACTACAGCAGTCTGGCCAGAGCTCAGAGGTGCTAAGCAGGACTCCAGAATCAACACCGACAGGATCTTTGTGGCTCTCTAGAACCTTGTGGTCCTGACCAGTACTGTGCTCACAGGTAGACTCAACCTCTGCATGTCAGACCATTTCCTCAGTGCCTCTCACAAGGCCCCATGGGCGTGGCTTGGCTTAGGGCCTCGTAGAGGTGAGGCCTTGCTGCCTCCCTGTCGCAGGCCAGCCAGCCATCTGGGCCAACCCAACCCCAGCTGCTCTGCCTGCCGGCTCTTCTTGATAATTGTTTCAAGTCAGTAGCTAAGCAGGAGAGGCTGGTCATCTGTGCAAAATATGATTTTTACCTAATAACTACTGCAGAGGACTACACCAGCTGTCAGCCCCTTTGGTGTTTGGTATGCATTGAACTCTCCTCTGCTGTATTCTCTTGTCCTTTGACAAAAATAAAATTAGACTTTAGGAATAACACATTGTTTTTTTTATTCCTCAAAAATAGCCTTTGGCACCCAAAGGAAAGCCCAACATTAATTTATGTCATGTTCTTGTTGTTGTAAAGTAAGCATTTATGAAAATTGCTTTACTTTGTGTAAAACATCTCTTCTTTAAAAACTCTTGACCAAGGATAACCGGTTTTTACCTTCATGTGCATCTGTAGATTCCTTGGGAAATTGTATTAAAAGTGAAATTTTTATTCTGACAAGCCTTGATTCAGAGGTCAGCCTACACCCTGAGTCCTATATGAGGAGGACTCTCTTCTTTACAAAGAGAGGGTGAGGAGGCTGCACACACTACTCTCTGGTATGCAGAGGCTGCACCCTGGGCCTCCATGCTGCTGGCCAAGGGCTCCCGCTGACTCATGGTCTTTGTTTGGCTGCAGACCCCTGAGGAGTTGGACGACTCTGACTTCGAGACTGAAGACTTTGATGTCAGAAGCAGGACAAGTGTCCAGACAGAAGACGACCAGCTGATAGCTGGCCAGAGTGCCCGGGTAAGGACACAGTCCTCGGACTGGTTCTGGAAAGGCTCTCTGGCTCTATGAGGCCTGGCCCTTTTCTAGGATATTTAACTATATTCAGAATGCCATTTTTCTGATCATTTTTTTTCCTGTGGAGTACAACTAAAATCTAAGTCATGGCAACTGCTGGTCACTTGTGGCTTCCTACAAAATACCCCTCAGCTAGGAGCAGGGTGGGAGCCCAGGCCCGTGAGTGTACACTGGTTATATGGTACACCCTGAGTCAGGAAAGACCGGGGAGCTACTCAGTATTACATTTGCTAAAAAGAATTTTGAAATGCTGCTTCTCCTTGCACTGATAACCACAGGAATGTGCTCCTACAACAACAACAAAGACCCACAGGTACATTCAGGAAAACCAGTCGCCTCCATCACATTGGGGTCATTAAATCCTTGTCAGTTCAGTCTGTGTTGGAAGGATGCCAGGATACATCTCTAGGGAGTATGTTTTTTCGCTCCATGGAAAGCTGTCTCAGAGCATGTTGCTGCTGTGGCCCTGAGGATGGCGCTCAGGCCTGCGGTCCAGTGTGCTGCTTGTTAGTTAGATGAGGTCTGTGTTCCTCTGCAGATTCTCCGCTGCCTTCTCAGACTACCTTTGATGGACTTGCAAACTTGGAAATGTTTGTTGGAGGGGCTCCACCCACTCACCCTCTCCTATTGGCACAGACAGCAACAAACTTCAAACTTTTTAAGGAGTCAGTCAGACCCACGTAGATGTGGTGGTGAAGCCTGCAAGTTAGCCTCCTGTACTGTTCCCTCCATACATGGTTGTGAAAGTGGCTCGGGAATTCAGGCTGCAGCAAACTCCTACAAAATGAGAAAATAGCCCTTCAGGCAAAATGAAACCATTAAAGTATTATCCTACCTGTGTTATAGATTGCTGTTAGAAGGCTTCCTGGCTAATGCACTGTGAGAACTTGATAGAGTGGTTTGGCTTGTGATTGTAGGCGATCATGGCTCAGCTTCCTCAGGAACAAAAAGCAAAGATTGCAGAACAGGTGGCCAGCTTCCAGGAAGAAAAGAGCAAGCTGGACGCTGAAGTGTCCAAGTGGGATGACAGTGGCAATGACATCATTGTGCTGGCCAAGCAGATGTGCATGATCATGATGGAGATGACCGACTTTACCCGGTGAGCAGAGTCCACCCCTGCTCTGTAGAGTCCTACAGAGAGGCTGGGACTTTCCCAGGGCCCTTATGCTTTGTAGAAATCTCCACTTACCTCCATCCAGGAGAGGATTCATAAACAGGACCTGTTCTCTTTTCAGAGGCAAAGGACCACTCAAAAACACATCTGATGTGATCAGTGCTGCCAAGAAAATTGCTGAGGCAGGATCCAGGATGGACAAGCTTGGCCGCACCATCGCAGACCACGTGAGTGACACTGCATGGCCTGTGCTGAGGAAGCTGTTCATGAGCTTTCATGAGCTCACCTTTGAAAATTGCTCTAACTTACTTGATTAATCCCAGCATACCTTCCTAAGGATTTTTCAACTCCTATTTGACAAGTCTCTGGAGTTAGGTGTGTCTGTCCTAAACTTTCCATCACTTCATCCTTAAAACCAACCTCTACTGGGTTTGTTTGTTTGTTAGTTAGTTTTGGGCAGAAGCAGATTCTGCCATCCCCGCCCCCACATAAACTGATGTAGCAGAGCCTCTTGCTGGGGTTTCTGTGGGACTGGGCTCTGAGCGCTGTTACAGGCTAATGCATCTAGCTGGGGACAGGTTTCTGTCACAGCACTTCCCTGTGGCTTTTTTCTGGGGTTGTGTGTTTTTCGAGTTATCCAAGCTTACTGTATCATCCAGGCTGCAGGATGGATGACATCTGTCCCTCATTACTTAGCCCAACATTTGGCAGTCATTCTTGACCACCCAGTAAAAAGCCTTGTGGACAGTGTATTTGACAGCACCTGTTCTTCTTTCTGAAATTAGTAGCTCCATTGATCTCTTACCTGTGGACCTCTGCGGCCTATTCTTTCCTCTGTTCTGCACACAGCCATCAACACTGTCATCATCAAATGCAAATCAGGCTGGAATCTGTCCTGCTTCAGTGCCATCTTAGAAAAAATTCAAAGTCTTCAGCATGGAGTACCTAGGCCTCACTTTATACCAGGGTGCTTCTCCCTCACCTCCACCTCATTGGAAGAACGTGTCTGTTGTGAACACTAGGGAGGGGAAGAAGCCGAAACCCCAGCCACCGAGCAGCCTGGGCAGAGGCCGCACCTGTTACCCACCGCATGTGGGTTTATCTTGTGTGTGCATCTTTGCTGAGCAGGCAGCGCCTTAGGCGATGAATTACTTCTTTAATTTACATAGCTCAGAGCATTGCCTTTTCTGTAGGACCAGGTCTTTGCTTCCTGATGCTTCCTCTCCTTATGGGGCCACGAGCTTCTCCCCTGGGGTGGAAACCTTGGCATTAGTGAGGTAGTTGCTGGCAGGCCCTGAGGTGCTCAGTGGAAGGCTCAGAAAGTGTTCACTGCAGATGCCATGAAGTGCTGCAGGAGGGGGGCTCTGTGAGGCCTGGGGTATAGTACCCTAGAGGATGGACACTTCCCCTCTCTGCCCTCTGCTCCTTCAGGGAGGGAGGAAGTATGCTAATACCTACAGAGAGCCTTGGAGAAATAACCCTGGGAGTGGGACTTGTCTCAGTGGGACTAGGAGTACTCAGTGCTGAGCTTCTTGTCCCATCAGTGCCCAGACTCAGCCTGCAAGCAGGACCTGCTGGCCTACCTTCAGCGCATCGCTCTCTACTGCCACCAGCTTAACATCTGTAGCAAAGTCAAGGCTGAAGTACAGAACCTTGGTGGAGAGCTTGTCGTCTCTGGGGTAAGTGGCAGTAATGAAACGGGCTGACCCATGTCTGTAGCAGTGCATTTTGTCTTTTGTCCCTGTGCATTGCCCACCTACTCTAGATGCGGAAAGTGTAGGAAGTTGGTTCCTGGAGCCCATCTGCCACACACCATCTCTGCTAAACCATGCCTCGTTAGCATGCCATGGTTGACATGGCCCACTGATAGCTGGAACTATTACCATGCCTAATCTCTTTCTTTTGCTAACTGTTTTTTGGAAAAGGGTGTTTTTATCCATCCCCACCCCCACCCCCAAAAGAATAATTAACCCCACTCAGAAATTACCAACCAGAGCTGCACCGGCTGCTTTCTCGGTTTCTACCCACAAAGTTGAGTTAGAGTAATTCATTAGGTCATAGTTCTGAGGAGGAGACATTTCTCTAGGTCTGTGGAGAGCATGTCTCCACATTTTCTAATGGGGAACAAGGCTTCAAACCTGAAGTCCACAGAGTGGGAATTCTGTGTTGCCGAGGAGTGGCCTGATGTCATGTCTTCCTGGCCTCTCCACGGTGCCGAGCTACCCAGCCGTGCAGCTGCTCAGCACCGTTGAGAAAGCCTCCAGCCCGAGGACATATGGGGGTGGTGAGGTCATTTTGTGTGTCGGCACCTTTTTTCAAAGGCAGGTGTTTTCAGGCTCCGTGGATAAGAGCTGCCCTTGACAGCAGTCAGAGGCTCCACGCAGGGCTCTCGTCAGGCTCGGCACCACTTGTGTGTTCCTTGCAGGTGGACAGCGCCATGTCCCTGATCCAGGCAGCCAAGAACTTGATGAACGCTGTAGTGCAGACGGTAAAGGCCTCCTACGTGGCTTCCACCAAATACCAGAAGTCCCAGGGGATGGCGTCCCTCAACCTTCCTGCTGTGTCATGGAAGATGAAGGCTCCTGAGAAGAAGCCGCTGGTGAAGAGAGAAAAGCAGGATGAGACGCAGACCAAGATTAAGCGAGCCTCTCAGAAGAAGCACGTGAACCCCGTGCAGGCCCTCAGCGAGTTCAAAGCTATGGACAGCATCTGAGCCCACACAGCCCGTGGGGTTCTGGGAAGTCACATGCTTCACTCAGATGTATTTGCTAAGTAGAGAACACTGCTGTATTCCACAGGGAGGTGGCAGATTTCAAACCAACCAGGTGGTGAATTTTGCAAGGACATGTTTGTGTTAAAGCTGGTTAGGAAAAAAAAAGCTTTTAGAATTCAAAAATATATTTCTAGCTATATTTTTATAAGCTTAATGGAAATAAAAGTTCTGTAACCAAAGAGTACCACATTAACTTCTTGGTCAGATTCCTGAGTAGGCTGAGGTGTCTGCTTTCTAGGTCGGTAGGGGTGAGCACCTGAGGGGAGAGGCTGCCCTTACCTACTGTTGGGTAGTATGGAATTAAATGATCAAGGGTGACCCAGGGTAAACCACGGGCACCTTAAACAGTCTGGAGAAGGAAGGTACCAGAAACCACCTCTGGAGATAAACGATAGGAAACAATAAAAACAACATATTAGCCGGGAAATAAATTGTTTTCTTTATAAAGCAGAATGGGAATTATGATGCACGGCTACAGTTACTAATGGACTCTGCTGCAGGACATTAATAGAGTTGCTTTTTTCAGGCTAGAGTGTGTCATGCTGTAATCAGAACATGCTTCCCCCTGTTTTTCCAGCTTGAAATGCAAATTCATCATCAGGCTCACTTCTAATAATCACAATGTTTTCTGCTTTGGGCCGGCCGACAAAGAAGCCTGACTGCATAGTGTTTGCTTAGGCAATACTTTAGACTTGACCCTGTTTATGATTACTACAGCAATTACCATAGCTACCAGATAAGATTTTACTGTCTTATTTAAATTTTATGAATCTGTTTTTTACACTAATTTTCCCAATAAAGTCCATCATGAACCAAGTCTAAGGAGTAGAAGTCGTCCTTTGCCTTCAAGAAGAGTCGCACTTGTGCTCCTTGCCCCTCTGCCCAGGATGCCTGCCTAGTGAGGGAGGGAGAGACGGGCTCTTGCCACCCAGGCAGGGTCTTATTCAGTACCCCAGCCTGTATCCCTGGCCTGAGGATTTTTATAACCATCCTTTGGGTTCAAGTCAAAGCCAAGGGCCCGTCAGTCCCAGCAGCATCAACCATGACATGAAAATGGCGGACTCCCTTCCTGTCGCTTACTACTAGAAATTCCCTCTTGGGACTCCCTAAAAAGATGGCCGTGGTCCTTGTCTCCTTCCTAGATTCTGACTTTAGTCAGCTCTTATCTTGCCCCTTGTCAAGGTGACTGCCTTTCACAGGCTTTTGTGGGACACACTTGTCACGCACCTTCCTCGCTGTGCCTCCACGTGCCTGCCTGCCCTTCCCTCTGTCGCTTTCCTGACCTGACCCAAGATGCCCGGTCTTCAGTGATTCGCACTCTGCTTTTGAGCTTGATAGTCTGAGACGTTCCTCTGGCCAGAGCGCACCTGCTGTCTCTGCTCTCTCCCCATGCCTAAAGCCCCTCTCTACTTTCCACCTTGCTTGTATTACCAGTCACATTATTTTCTGGCTAAATGACAAAATGAGACTACTTTAAAATGCATGCAAGGTCTCCAACTTGTGACCACCTCTGTACATTTCCCCGTGGCCCAAACCACCTCATCTACTACATCTTAGTGAATGCTTCCCCCCCCCCCGCCCCCCCAGCTTGGCAGCTGCCTGCGAGTCATGGTGTTACACTGAAGGAGATGAGGCTGGCTGGGCTGCTGTGCCACAGAGCCTGCTCAAGTGCCATGGTCAGGCCTAATTCCTTGTCATGTGACAACTGCTTCCTGGGAGTGATCTCCTGCTCTCTCTCCGGAACACCATCCCCCGCCATCCCTACTGTCCTGTGTGCATGCATTCCAGTAGTGGGCTGCCTGTTAACGGCATCTCCTGCCCCTCCCTTCCCTCCCTCTGCAGCCAGCCATCCTGCCCAAGTGAGCACAAGTGATTTCACATCACAAAAGCCAATGTCCTCCCTCAGTAATGGCTGTGGCTTCTCATCACCTCAGGCTTCCCCATTCTCCAACAATCTGCAAGTGCTAGGGATGGTTGCACGTGCACCTTGGGAAATAGGTGGCCCATCACTGGCACCACAAGACTTGTAGTTTTTAACAGGTCTTGCCTCACACAGGCCACCAACCGTCTGCAGATACATGGAGACTCACACCAACACTACTTCACCTTGGCAATGGAAGTATGGTGCCTTCAATGCCTGCACTAGAGCCTCAGCCTTGGTTTGGGCCCTGAGCTTTGGCCATATAGCAACAAAATGGCTTCCCAGGCTTAACCACATTAAGCTCACTAGGGCTTCTAAGGTCTTTGCATCACATTGCCTGCACCTTCTTCAGGCCCTTGGGTTTTTTAGCCAGACAAAAACTCTTTAGGAAACTGGGGTCAACCCCATAAGAAATCTGCCTTTGTGACTGGGGTTTCTGGTGCCTTTCCTGTGCCCTTCTCAGGACTGGTTGTGTGTGTGTATAGCTCTTGCACTTGGCCAGGTCAGCACTGTGACCGGCAGTTCACCCAGTGCCTAGGACTAGAAGAGGAAGAACCCTTGCTTCCAACCATACTGCCATCAGCTCATCAGTAAATGTTCTTGAGCGCAGGCTATGCATGTCTGCCCACACCCCAGTAAGTCAGTGTGCGGTCCCTACATCTTTAGTCTGCTTCCCAGCTCTGACATGGCCACTGCAGAGGCCAAGGCCTCACCCCCTGCATCCCTGCCAGAGCTAAACAGCATGCCATTACGTATGTCAAGCCCTTTGTCGGCCTGTGCACTTGCAGCCTTGTGTCCGAGACCGAGGCCATCCCATTTGCATCTACATACTGCTGTTTGGGAGCCCATCTTTCCCATGCCTGTTACTTTCTGTCCTAGGAATGGTCTTGGCTGTATCCTCTATAAAAATATTGGAGGCTTCAGTAAAAAGCTAGCAACTAAAGAAGCCCAGACCAAAATCTTGAAACACTGTTTTTCCTACAGATCTTGTGATTCCACACACAGCATGCAAGATGAGACTCACTGTGTGTGGGGTACTTTGTGAAGATCCCAAGGAGGAGCTGGTCCCTGCCCTTGACATCCCTCAGGATAGGCGCCCCCCCTCTCCCATTATCTTATTCCTGAGCCTGGTCAGGAAAGACTGCTTCTCTCAACCTGGTGAGCAAAGGACAGAAGTTTCCATAGTATGTGTTACCTCCCTAGCCGTCCTGCTACTCTTCTGTTATGGCCTGCTTCCCACCCCCCCCCCCCCCCCCCCCGACTACCACACACAGTGACTGCAGAATACCCAGGTCCTCTTATTGACAGGGTCTGTGTATTCCACAGGCTGGCTCTGGCCTTCCTAATGACCTCCCGGTCCCCACCTCAACCTCTAGCACCCACTGCTCAGAGCTTCCAGGCCCAAAATGAACCTTCCACATGGGCCGGGGCCACCTCTCCAGGAAGGAGCTGCTAGGACGACCACACTAGAGTCCTCACCCAGCCCTTAGCATGTCACCCCATTCCTCTGCAGTGACCTTTTGTCTCTTGAGTCCTCAGGCTTGAGGAAGAAATGCAGAGAGGCAAGGCTCATCATCCAACTCACCTGGCACCAAGCGACTCCAACACCAACGTGAAGATCCAGTCCCAATCATCCCATGAGCATTAGGTGCACAGGATACCTTGTGGTCTCACAGCCTTCAGATTCCTGCTTTCAATCTCAGCTTATTCTTGATAACTGTGGTGTGGCCATGGTGCGGGGCTCAGCTCTGGGTTCTGCTCCTCCTATCTGTCCCGACATGGCAGCCTCCAGGCCTGTGACACCCACACAGTGCTTGCTGCTGCAATGTTCAGCAACAGCCTTTCTGGGCTGGGACCAGGAGAGGGAGGCCATACCTCTCCACTCTGCATCCTTTACAAGCAGTAAGGCATGGCCTCTGTCACTGCCACTGAGGTGACTCTCACAGGAGCCTGCACCAGTTTCCACTGCACTCTTGTCCCACCAGCAGATGACTTGAATGTTTTCTGATGCTTTCTGCTCACCTGAGGGACATAAATGTTAGTGCCCGACCTCTTGGTCAGTGTTGCGGATCAGACCATGTCAAATACTATAGAATGGCTCCTCCAGTTCCTGTACTACTGACAGCACAGTGCTCACATATACTTTTAATGGCATTAACATTTTCTGGCCTACTTTATGACATTTTGAGATGCTCTCACTCTGGCCCAAGATGGCCTGGCACTCAGTACATAAACCAGGCTGACCTTAAACTTTCACTGAGCCACCATATCTGGTGTCTTCACTTACCTAGAAGTCTAGCTTCCATCTATAGGTGTCCCAGTTCCTCTGTATAGCTTCTGCCACCACATCAGATGACTGTCCCATGCTGACTACAGTCCTGAACCAGAGCTGAGGGGAACAGCTTAGGATCTGCTGCCCTGAGGCAATGGGTGTGAATAACCTCCAGAGCACAGCATGGGAAACCCAGAAGTGGGCTGGGGTTCTTCCTTTTTTTTGTTTTTGTTTTTTTAAAATGTAGGTTGGGGCGGGGCTGGAGAAGCGGCTCAGTGGCTATAACCACTTGTTGGGGTCCAATTCCCAGGACCCACGTGGTGGCTCACAGACATCTGTAACTCTAGATTCAGGGGTCCAACACCCATCATTTTTACCTGAGCAAGCACCAGACACACACATTATTCACAGACATACATGCTGGCAAAACATCCACACACATAAAATAAAATTTTAAAATAGAACTAAAATATAAATTAGGTTGGAATTTACATGTAATAAGACATACTCTTTCTGATGACCCAGGAAAGTTATACACTCTCTTGTGGTATCCCAAGATTGTTCAAGCACACACTTCCCCCCTAGTGCTGCCTCTGTAGAAATGAAACCCCTTGTCTGTTAGCGACATTTGCACAGTGCCTCTCAGGCAGCACAGGGCCGTTGGAAACATGCACCCTCATGGGCATCTTGGCTGTTTTCAGTAGTGAGTAGTATTCCATTAGAGGGTGCACAGTCCCTCAGTCTGCCCATGCAGGACACTGGAACTGTTTCTAATTTTTTTTTAAAGCACATATTTTTATAGAAGCATCTGAACACAGACTTTTGTATAAACAGATTTTTGTTTATCTCAAGTAAACACCGAGGAAGACGGTTGTGTTCTGAAATAAGTAATGAACCACTGTAAGAAATCTGCAAACTGTTGGTGACCAGCCTTGCCATTTTGCCAGCTGCAGTGAGCATCCAGCTGTTTGTCTCTGGCCATGTACGGGTAGGTGTGCGGTGGTGTCTTATTGTGGTGTTATATGCATTTCTTTAACAACTAGGATGCCGAGCATGCCCGCACGCTCCTCAGCCATCTGTGTGTCTTTGGTGAAATGCCATTCCAAATCTTGTCTTTTATTGGCTGACTCTACAGATGGGCTTTGAAAATTCCTTAAATATTATGAATTCAAACCCTTTGTCAAATATGAGATTCACAAAGGATTTTGTTTGTAGCTTTTTATTTTGTTAATTTCTTAGCAGAAGTTTTTCAGTCCAATTTGTGATGTTTTTACATTTCTGGATGGTAAATCCAGTGTTATATCTCTTTGCTTGACTCTAGATCACAAAGATTTACCTCCTATTTTCTTATAAAAGATTCAGACTTTAAGTCCGTGATTGAGGTCAAGCTGAACTGTGTATTAGTGGTGAGGGACAGGGGTCCACAGAGGTCCAGCTGCTACAGCACCATTAAGAGACAGTCTTTCCTCCACATTTGTACCTTTGTCAGAAATTACCTGGGTACGGTGGCACACACCTTTAATCCCAGCACTGGGGAGGTAGAGGCAGGTGGGCCTCTGAATTCAAGGACAGCCAGGGTATCCTTTTGTTGAGAGAGCCTGTCTCAACAAAATCGCCTGAGTAAACCTCTCCTTGGTTAGTTTTGCTTCTTCTCTGCTTTAGTTACCCTTGGTCAACCGTGGTACAATATTAAATGGAAATTATAGAAATTAACATTTCATAAGCTTCAAGTTACATGCCTGTCTAGGGCAACAGAGCCTCGCTGTTCAGGTCTCTTCTGGTGCAACGAGCATCAGCCCTTTGTCCAGTGATCCACACTGCGTCTGCCACCTGCCCATGAGTGACTTAATAGTCATCTTGACTATCAGAAGGATCCAGTCAGGGTAGTGCAGTGCTCATATTCAAGAAACACTTATTTTTACTTATTAATGGCGCCAAAGTGCAACAGTAGATGGTAGAGAAGCTGACAGGCTGGCAGAAGCTCTGCCATGCTCTCTCCCAAGAGGTCATTGTCATTGCAAGGAAAAGGAAAAACCACTTGCTGAATGTGTTGTGATCTGCAGTAGGAACGAATCCTCTTCCCAAGAAATAGAGAGAAAAATAAAAGCTGTTCTCATTCTGTTGTTATGTCTCAAAGTTCTAAGGTACAGGTACAAAGCACACGCGCACAGCTGAGACAGAGACAGGCACATCTGTGAGTTCAAGGCCAGCCTGGTCTACATAGGGAAGCTGTCTGTCTGTCTGTCTGTCTGTCTGTCTGCCTGCCTGCCTGCCTGCCTGCCTGCCTGCCTCAGCTTCCCAAGTGCTGGGATCAAAGGTCTCCACTCCCACGGGTGGTTTCATATCTTTGACAGAGTCACCCGCCTATTCCTATGGGCTTAAAGTCTTATTGGCTAGTATGAGCCCTTTTTCTCCAAAATTATTTCAGCTGTTCTAATGCCTTTGTGATTCTACTTAAGATTTCGAACAAGACTCATAGTATCTACACATAAGATTAACTGCGCTGAAGGGGATATACCGCAGCACTGAGCTTTTCAACCCAGGAGATGGCCCAGAATGTCTCCCATTTACTGAGATCTTCTTTGGCAATTTTTAGTTCCCAACACAGCTTCCTGTACCTTTGCCAGCATAAGCTACACATCATTTTCTACTCCTGCTGTGAAGTACCACTTTCAGATTCTAACATCTAATTATTTATGCCGGGTATACAGAAACATATTTATTCCGCACACAGATTTTTGCACCCTGTCCTTTACAAATGTAACAGCTCCAAGAGACCTTCTGGAGGTCTGTGGGTTTCACACGCTGACCATCTGTCACCTGTCTGCTTCTTACTGCATGTTGCTGCTAAGGCCTGCCCAGGAGTTGCTGAGCTGTGAAGATGGCCCTTGGTCTGAGGTGTTGGTCTTAGAGGGGTGATTTCTGTCTTTCACCATCATGTTTGAGGATGGCTGGTTACAAGGAGACCCTTATGAGGTTAGGGACATCTTCCATTCCTAGTCTGTGGAAGCTTTTTGATATGGGTGGTGCATTTGGGTTCCGCAGAGGGTGGAACGAATAGGTGGGATGATTTATGTGAACACACTGGTGCATGCATGTATACACACACACAAAACACACACACACACACACACACACACAGAGAGAGAGAGAGAGAGAGAGAGAGAGAGAGAGAGAGAGAGAGAGAGAATTTATTAAACCAGCTCACTTGCAAAGAACCGCAGCAGCTGCATAACACTCCAGAGGCTGGGAACCTGGTCGCTGCTGTGTACCTCTATAGTCCTAATCTAGTGCCAAAACCCTGGAGAGCCACTCACTCGTCCTCGATCAGTCAATGACAGCAGCACAGAATGTCGGTTCTGGTTATCAGTGAAGGAATCACCACCAAGGGGGAAAGGATAACTCACTGGAGGGTGGAAGGCTGAGCGAGCACAGGCCAGGCCTGTCCTGCCACGCCTCTTTTTATTGGGCTGCTACCAGAAGGATTCACCCACATTTGGGGTGGGAGCATCGTGTTCCTCCCTACTTAGTGATTCAAATTTGTGGCAAACTTGGCATTAAAACCAACCGGTGTTCTGCATCTAAGACCAGGGTCTCGCACCCTTCCAGTTGTGTGAATATGATCACTTGAGCTGAACCAACCTTGCTGTCCTAGGCTCTGGGTTTGGACCCGAGCGCCCAAGCAAACACCCACAAAGTGGCAGGTGGGGACAGCAGCTTTCAGAGTGGTGTCACATGAAAGCCTGCCTCGATTTCTGTGGCTCCAGAGGTGTCTGTGCCAGGGGGTTTTCCTCCAAAGTCGGGAAAGGCCTGGGCACAGGCCCTGCCACATCCTAGGACACCTTGATTTTTGCTCCGTGAGAACTGAGTCACACTTACACCCTACGGATTTGCAAAGCAGTAAATGTGACGTTTACAGCCCTGAGCCCAAGGAGATTTGTTACAGAGCAACAGAACCAACACAGGAAACACCGCACTTTCTGTGCTTTCGGGAACTGGCCCCCTCCGAGCTGTAAACAGACTTTACGGTGTACTTATTTAGAGTTGTTCATGGTTTGTCCACTTCTTATCTTTTAGTGCTGTGGATCTGTGGTGATGGCCCCTTCGTCTCTAGTGCTGGTTATTTGTGACTTGTCTCTCACACAGCCATCAGTTAGTCTCATCGATCTGTCTCTACGCTTTTAAAAGAATATTTATTTTATGTATATGTATGTATGTATGTGAGTACACTGTAGCTGTCTTCAGACACACTAGAAGAGGGCGTCAGATCTCATTACAGATGGTTGTGACCCACCATGTGGTTGCTGGAATTTGAACTCAGGACCTTTGGAAGAGCAATTGGTAGTCTAAACTACTGAGCCATCTCTCCGGCCTTAATACTTTTTTGTTTTCTTTTGGGTGTTTTGTTTTTATTAATTTATAAAGTGACTGTTGACTTTGCAATCTACTGCTGAACCATGGGTTTTAACATGCCATTTGTAACAGAGGTAGTTTTACCCCACCTCAACATGTTTGTGACGCCCATGGGTCCCCTGTAGATTTGGCCCTTTAACTTCTGATGGCTCTGCTCCCTTCTGCTACTGAACCCACAGCACTTACCTGTCTCCTCCACCTTGCTCCTCCCAGGCCCGAACCACAGCAGTGAGCCCGTGTGGAAGAAATGAACAATGGAGGGAGGGGCCTCGGCCAGGCCTCTCTGCGCCGACCCGGATCACCTGGTCCTTACTCCCCGCCCCTCCCACTGCTTCCTCCCATTGTGGGCTTCTCCAGTAGGTGCTCCCCCCTCACCCCACCCCCACCCCCTGCTCTGACCTGCCAACCTTACCTGGGCTACTCTCCAAGTCTCAGCTCGGACATCATCAGCCTCTGAGGGGCTTTCCCTGACCTGCTCAGCTCTGCCATAGTCCAAGTCACCACCACCTGCCTTGACCCCTGGAGCAGAAAAGTCAGCGACTGACTCTTCTCAAGGCAGTCGGCACAGTTTGAGGGAAAGCTGAGTGAGAAAGTGAATGGAGACCAAGTCTGCTGAGGGGTGGGACGGGTTTGCCCCCACTCTGCAGCCCTTCGTCCTCACAAGGAAGGATCACCCCAGGGGAAGGACTGTATCGGTGTTAGGACATGCGCAGGTAGGGGGTTTGCCTACTTGTCCTGGCCATGCTTCCTGCCTATGACTCCAAGAACAGCACTGAAAGGCAAGGCAGAGAAGGGCTTTTCTGTAAACCTGAAGACCCAGCCAGTGCTGACCAGGGTAACAGGCCCAGAGCCTACACCTAAGAAGCCTGAGCTAGAAGCCCGGCTCCTCAGCTCCAATCCAGGAGTCAAACCTGGATGATGCCAAGCAAGTTACAAATTAACCTCACTTTCGATGATGCTTCAAGGGGGTAAGTGGGCGGGATGTAATGAAGCCCCTTCCCAGGCCTGTGGCTCAGTAGTCTAGCACAGTCCAGCCCCCTTACTGCAGCTCCAGAAACTATTTTCCCTGTCTCAGGATCACAACCCCACAGCATTGGGACGTGCTACTCTGTGCATCATAGTTGAGAGCAGAGGGACAGTGGGGACCTAATCAAGCCTCTAGTGGTGGCACTCCTTTCATGGCAACCCTTTCCATGCCCTGAGCTTGCAGGGTCCTCCAGGGCTGTGTGTGCGCTGCCTACCCTACCGCAGAGGCCTGGCCTGCCTCCTCCTGTGCGGCTCCTCATTCCGGCCAGCCCTGTTCCAGACCTCAGCCCGCTCCTTTCTAAAACCCACCAGACACTGCTGACCACGTCTCTAAAGTGTCCCGTGGCTTGGCCGCGGCCAGGCTCCAGCACGGCCCTTCCGGACCACGCCCGACTCTCGGCTAAGGCAGCAGGGCCGTTTCTCCTGCGCCCTTTTCCCGTGATCACGTGTACGCCTTTCTTAGTATGGTTGCAGTGTGTCAGCTCGGGCAGCACACAGGCTCTCTGAGTGATCCAGCCCGCATCACCACACCTGTGGGGCTTTAAGGCCAAAAGGCAGTGGTGCCCAGTGGTTGCCAGCCTGAATTCTGATTCCCATCATGGAAACAGCCTTCCCAAAGCTTCCGTCAGCCTTTGCCCCATGACCACAGCTCATTGCTTCTTTATGGCTCATGTGAGCAGAGGACTGTGGAGAGGAAGACCCAAGAAAGGATTTGCAAGAGATGCGACCACCCACTTACTCTTTGTTTCCCTGGGTCTGTGAAGCTGAGATTTCTAAAAACTTAGCAGTTCAACAGTGACCTTCCCAACTTGCCTTCCTGGGGCTGGGAGGCTGGGAGGCTGGGAGGAGCCTGCAGGAGCCAGCACGAGCCAGCAGGAGCCAGCCTTTGGTGCACTGGGAAGACTGAAAAACAAACTCACCAGAATCCAAATCAGGAAAGCCCAGAGCTGGGGTTGCCATGGCAACTTGCAGCAGGCTCCCAGCCTGGCACTCAGTGTTGCTGGGGTGGGGGCTCAGACTTGCCAGGCCGGGTCTGCCCTTCCTTAGGCTAACCCTGGACTCTGGAGAGGGTAGGGCACAAGAGGGGCACCTCTGCCCTGTTTAGTATCCAAGCAGGTCTGGCTGCTCTGAGCATCCACTGTTATTGGAAACAGGGTTACTTCTTTCCCAAATCAATACCCTGTTGTATGGACTACTCTGTGTCCCCCTCCCCCCTCCGTGTGGGCTCCAGCAGCATGGCTCTTGTGTGGTGGATTGAGCAGTTCCATGTGGAGACGCTCGCAGGCCTCACCAGTGCCAGTGGCCTTTGGCCCAGGTAGACGTTCAATGAGATGATCCTCATGGCTTGAGGTGGACAGGGGGACTAAAGGGGAGAACTGGGTGCACAGCACCATGCAGGGCTGTACAGGGTGTGTCCTGTGTCTTTTTATCTGAGAGGTTAATTGGCTTTCAAAGTGAAATAGCCAGAGGCTGCAAACTCTTAGACCAGGCCTTTCTTGGCCAGCATGTCTCTAGAGGCCCATCACAGTGGCTCACCCTAGTCTGACAGACACAAGAGACAGACCATAGTCTTCATGTCTCTGTTTAATAACCTAGCAAGCTCTACCCAGATAAAGCTCATGCCCCAGTAGGGAAGTCTTCCTCCTGATTGATGTCCCCTGAAGAGCCCACCGAAGCTCTCACTAGCAGCATCAGTCCAGTCCTGGTCTCAGAGTGGCAGCCTCATCTTAGTTCCTTCATCAAGCTGTTGATGGAGGCCAGCAGTTCCCGGAAGTAGCCATCATCTTCGCCTTCTTGGAGTTCCAGGGAGGCCAGGGCTTGGTACTCTGCTTGGAGACTGCCTAGTGTCCTGCTCAGCTGGAGGTCTTGACGGTAGCGATCCCGACAGGTGGTCAGGAGGGCGCCCAGTGTCTGCAGCACCTTCTCCCGAGCATCATGCTCTGGAAGAGCCAGGAGCTGGGCTGTGATCTCACACCAACCCTGTTCCCGAAGGCCCGGCAGGAGGTGCACTTGGCGATACTGCTGTAGCTTCTCTGGGGATGAATCCTGGGTCAACTCTGCCTCCTCCTCAGCAAACATCTGCACAGCCAGGGCAGGGTAGAGAGAAGCAGTCAGCTCGCACTGGGCTAGCTCTTCCCATTAGGAGATGCACAAGCTACTTTCTAGATGACTTTGGGACACCAGGGACCTCTTGGGAGGCAACCAAGTGGATTTCTGGCTTTTTATATGCTCCCCCTTCCATCTGTGTATCCGCCTGCCTGCCCAATCATCCACTCATCAAAACACCAGCACACACAGTGCTGGGTGCTGGAGAAACCAAAATGGGGACCCAGTCCCTGCTCCCAGGATCTAGCAAGTGAGTAAGAATTCTTACCGATGGCTGGTGATGGTTTAGTGGGTAAAGGCTCTAGCTCCATATGCCTGGCAACTTGAATTTGGTCCCCAGACCGTACCCATGATTCCTTACTGTGAGCACCTACATGTACATACTATGTACACACATACACACATACCACTACACACACTATTTTAAAAAGTCCTAGATAGGGCCGGGCGGTGGTGGCACACGCCTTTAATCCCAGCACTTGGGAGGCATAGTTAGTCAGATTGCTGAGTTCAAGGCCAGCCTGGTCTACAGAGTAAGTTCCAGGACAGCCAGGGCTACACAGAGAAACCCTGTCTCAAAAAAAAAAAAAAAAAAAAAAATCTTAGACAGCCTGACAGACAGTTTGTACAGCCTGGGGCCAGACAGCCTGCTTGAGGCTTGGCATGTGCCTCATGCCTGTGGTCCTAGTGCTTGGGAGCTAGAAGATCAAGAGGTTACAGATGGAGGAAATCTGATCACACTGTGAGCCCTGATATTGTGTTATTTACTGATAAATGGTGAGGCTCAGCCTTAGCACAGACCTTTAATTCCTCTGCATAGAATACAGACACACCCTTAGTACACGTCTTTAAAGCAAAACAATACAGGTAAAGTTAGGTTGTAGAAGGTAGCAGCCATGTTGGCCATGCTTGAAAATGAAGTCTAATTGAGTAGCAGACAAAGTCAGAGAATGAATTGACAGAATAGGATATGACCAACTCTCATCAGGAGAGAGAGAAAAAGAGAGGGAGAGAGAGAGAGAGAGAGAGAGAGAGAGGGAGAGGGAGAGGGAGGGAGGTTTTACTGGGACAGTGCTAGAGAGATAGGTTGCAGAGAGAGAACAAGCTAGATACAGGTAAAGACAGAATGAACCAGAGAATGAGAAGGAGCCAGAAGATTAGAAGAGATTGCCAAAGTTAGTATGAGGCCAAACAGAGCAATTCAGTCAGCTCAGAGAGGAGTTTGAGCCAGAACAGCTGAGTTGAAGTAGCAGCTAGAGTTTAGAAAGAACTAGAAAAGGTGAGCTTATCCGGCAGTAAGTCTCAGAGGCTGAAAATATCCTAGGCATAGGTAATGTTGATTGTACAGAGGCTAGACGCTTCCAGAACGAGGCCTAGGTTAGAAGATGGGGAGGCAGTCAACCTTGGGGAAAACAATTACTACAGGAGAATAAAAGTTACAGTTACACGTTGCCCTGGCTACACAGACTTGGGAGGCCAACCTGGGTCACAGGAGACCCTGTGTCAAAAAACATGGAAAGGGACCACATGAAATCCTAAGGCTTTGTGGTCCAAAGTCACCACTGTCCTCCCTGGAGGAGAATGGCTGAGCCCATAGCTTTTACAGAGGAGACCCCAGAAGAAACAGGTCTGTTCCTCACTAGCAATGACAATGGGCAAGTTGTCTCTGGGCCGGCTGGCCATCCACTCATGATGCCAAATGCGCCTAAGCCTTATTACCTGGCTCTGAACAGCACAACTAAAAAACTAGATTCCGGCGTCACTGATGGACAAAGACACACAAACAGCGTGAAAGGAATTAAGCAGAGGAGAGAGAGGCAGAGACTCACTGCTTAGAGGGAAGACACAGTGGGTATTTGGGGGGCGGGCAGTGTGGCTTCCAATGGTGCACTGCAAGCTCAGGACTAGCAGCCCTGTCCCACCAGTCAGCAATCCACACAGAGGTAAGGACAGGCCTGCTTCTCTTATCTCAAGATGCTTTTTGGGCTTGCAAAGACCAAAGTGCACTTGGAGACCAAGCCTTCCCAGGTAAAAGCCATTGGGGTCCATCCCACGCCTCTGCTCAGAGTTCCCAAAAGAAGTGTGCCCAGGTTTCTAGAATCCTAGAACTGGTACCAGCCCAGCCCAGCCCAGCTCTGTGGTCCCCTGGTTGCTGCATGGCTCCCCAGCTCCCCTGCTCTGTTCTTCCCACGCCTTCCTCACCACGCCTGACTGCCTGCACACTGGCATTACCCATCCTAGCACCTGCTCCCCTCCTCAGCAGCCATCGGGTTCCAGCCCAGGTGTCATGTCTTAAAGGATGATCGCTTTGATACTCGTCTCCTCTATCTGTCCACTCACCCAGCTGGACAGAGGCATCTGAGAGGGCACATTGGTCAAATGGCAGAAACAGAGGGAAAGCAGAGCAAGTGTGGTGCTCGCTCACTCACCTTCTCCGTGACCAGGTCATAGAGCAGGGTGACCACACGCACGGCCAGTACCTTCTCGCTCTTCTCTTGCACCAGGCTCCTGAGGACCTGCAGCCCCCCAAGCTTCAGGAACTGCTGCTGGGCATAGGGGAAGTGGCGCAGCAAGGAGCACAGTGCAAACAGGACCTGGGGACACACGCCATGGATAAGTGAGGGCCACACAGATCTGTACCAATTGTAAGGCCCAGAACAAGCAGTTGAGGTCCCAGTAATCCAGCCCAGCCCCTCCATTCTTCCTGTGTACCCCAGGACTCAGGATGATGAAAGCCGGGGGACTTCAGATAATTTCAACAAAACTAAGCAGGCAAATGGGCAACAAGCAGCACGGCTCAGGTGCCTCGGGGATGCAAGGTCAGTGAGCTTGGCCTCTTGGATGACATTGCTGTCTGTGTTAGCTGGTGTGAGCTCTTCACAGTGGCAGTGGACTGTGCTCAGGACACTGTGTATGGCATGGGTTGGAAGGAGCCTTTCCCCTTTGGGCCCTGCAGGTATGCTGGATGTGAGGCAGGGGCAAGGAGCAGGCTTACCTTCTTCTTGGCAGGGAGAGGCTGGTCTGTGGCCAGGATGACCAGCAGCTTCTGCAGAGCTCCCCCTTCGATGGCTTCCACCTGGACCTTTGGATTGCTGTGGGAAGAAACAAAAGAAACGGTGACACTTTGCAGGGCCCAGGATCCAGGGAGCTAGGGAGCTAATGGCAAACCAACCAGCACAAGGGTGGTTCTTGCTCATCTGGGGGAAAAAGAGATAAATGTGTGCAGACCCACCTGGGTCCTAAGGCCTGTGGCAGAGACGAGAGAGCCAATGGCCACATGCCAGCCTGCTGCTCCCTAGTAGTCAATGGACTGAGGAGCTCTAGGAGACAAATCATTTCTACCACCATAGGCCCTTCTGAAATTGAAACCACGCCCAGAGGCACTACTTCGATCTCCCCTCCATGAAAAGCCATTGCTGGGAACTCCATCTTCCGTGATCCTAGGCAGCCATGCCCAAGGGAGACCACTAATGCTCTGTGCTCTCTAGATACAGAGCTGGGCCAGGAGCCTATCCGCTCCCCATTCAGCATGTTGCACACACATATAGACACATAAACATTAGCATATATTATACAATACTCATGTGTGCATATTCATGCATAATATGCACATATATAACATACATACATACATAAATACACATATGCATAAAAATAAATCCTTAAATATTTCAGTCTGAGCCCTCCTGGACATAGGGAGGGGCCAGGCAGAGGGCATGCCAGGCAGAGGGCATGCTGGGAAGCCTGGATAAAGCTCCTTTCACATTCTTTCCTTCCTTTCAACAAAAGGTCTCTCCACACAGCCCTGGCTATCCTGCAATTCACTCTGCAGTCCATGCTGGCCGTGAACTCACGCAGATCCACCTGGCTCTGCCTCCCAAGCACTAGGACTAAAGGTGTGCGCCACTACGCCTGGTGCGTTCCTTGCTTTCTTTTGTTTATGTTTTTGTTGTGGGGCAGTGCCTTGCTATGAAGTCCAAGCCAACCTTGACTTCACTGCACGCACCCCTTTGTCTCAGGCTCTTGAGCGCTGGGACTGCACATATACACCATGGCCCAGCATGGAGACCTGTATGGTTATGTTCTCCTGCTCAAAGGCCCACACACAAATTCCTAGATGACAGAGGAGTCGGGCCAGAGAACAAACAGCCACATCCTGCCACACAGCCAGTAGTGGACACCAAAACCTCTATGCATCTCTGGCTGGCTCCCTAGAGCCTCCATAGCACTTGACCTCCCAATCTCCTATTTCCTAGCCAGGAAGCTGCACCGTGTCCCCAGCAGTATGGTGGGCCACTGGGAAGCACGGACATGTTGGAGCAGTAAGCTTCAGTCCTGGTTCAAATCCAGGAGCAGGAGGAAAACTGAGAACCAGGAAAGATGTCGCACACACTGCTGCCCTCAGAAGAGGGCAGCACACAGCCGGTGACCCCCAAAGCTGACAAATGCAACACCGAGGGTCCAGGTCGTCCCCACAAATGGCCTGCCCCTTCCCTCCTGCCAGAATCAGCTTCAAGGCTGCCCCGAGCAGACCTAGCAGACCAGTTTCCTTCATCCCTCTGACCTGGCATCCTCCCATCAGAAAGGATGTAGAGAGGGTACTGGCCAGTCTCATGGCAACTCCACCCGTGAGCACGGGGAGGGAGCAGCTGAGGGGATGGAGATGTCCCAGGAGACAGCAGCCTGACAGTTCCTTTCCAGACAGGGAGGCAGTCATGCAGGGGGCTGGGCGGAGCTGCTTCTCTGCCTCCATTCCCCCTACTTGAGACAGGCAGCAGCTTCAGCAATGTGTGAGTTAATTAGGCCGGTTCTGTCATCATGTGGCTAAGGAACATTCACCCACAACAGACAGGGTCTAAGAAGGGAAGACTGCCATGTTGGGAAATTCACTGACACCAAATGCTTCCTCCCAAAGAAGGGGGGCCTCGAGGCCCGACACTGTGTCAGCCCCATGAAGTTCCTCTGAGACACCCCAGCCCCATGGGCCCTCTGAAACCAGCAAGCAATTCTATCCCGGGGATCGACTACAGGGCCTTAGTAGATCAAGCAGGGCTAAGTGTCAGAGCCTTCCATGTCACACTGCAAACAGAACAAAGGGCTCTCTTCTCAGGCAGGCTGCCAGAAACCAGGCCCTACCTCCAGACACACACTACCACTGCCCACCCTGTGCTCCTAGGGAGCACAGCCGTTCACAGTAGTGGAGAATGGGTTCCCGACACGGGATGGAAATAGGAGAGGAAAGAAGACAACTGGAGGACTTCTGGAGAATTTCTGAAACAACTCTCCCAGGTGATAAATCTGCTTTCTCATCTCAGCCCAGGACACACCGGGGGGGGGGGGGGGGGGGGGGGGGGTCTCTGTGGCACACAGTGGCTGTTGGGGGCTGGGGCCTGTATGCTGCATAGCCTTTCCACGTGTCCAAATTAAAAAGGGGGTCCACACTAACTCTGAGCCCTAGCCCTGGGATATCATGACCTCAGGGTTCCACAAAACACCCTCTAGCGTGGACTGCTAGTGCTTTCCAGGCAAAGGGTTCATTAAGGAACTGAGAAGAGGGAAGGTCGGCTGGGCTGCAGATTTCAGGTGCCTCAGACTATGCAGGCATGTCCACACACCAGGAGGGAGGCTTTCTGCAGTCAGCTCTGAGCAGGCATTGTGCTGCTCTCAGAGAGAGAGAGAGAGAGAGAGAGAGAGAGAGAGAGAGAGAGAGAGAGAGAGAGAGAGAGACAGAGAGACAGAGACAGAGAGAGAGCTTTTCCCCAGGCAACCCAGCTATAGGTCCTCAATACTGTGTGTTTGGGGGTGTGTGTGGGATGTGCCCAAATAGCAAGACTAAGCTCTAAGGCCGAGCAAGGCCAAGGCCTGGAGGACGGTCAGAGAAAATCTGTCAACAGTGGCAGATGATCTGGGTAAGTCCCAGGGTCAGAGCTCGGGCCACTTCCTACTAGAGACAGAATGTCTAATGAACAGCAAAATGCTAAACAATGTGTGGCACCAAGACTATAATCAGAGTGGATGTGCTTCCCAAGGAGGCTTTGACAGCACTGCTGTATCCATGCTAGGCTGTGGGCTCTGGACCAGAGTTCTGCCTGAGCCTAGAGAAGGCCAGTCCTGGTGGCTAGAAGGTTAGAAGGTGGCATTCTACAAAGGGATCTGAGATGCTAAGAAATCAGAAGCCTGCTCTGCCCTCTACACACCAGCAACACCAGTGTACCCAAAGTCAACAGAAGGATATTGAAGATGGAGCTCGTCTGCAGGGTGATAAATGAGAATAAACGTTGTTCATCAGTGCTAAGCCGGCTGCACTGAATAAATACCATTAGCACTTGGATTGTTGGGATGTTCACAATCAGCAGGCAAGTCAGCTGTCTGTGTGCAGAGGGCCAGTAGCAGCTGCTGCTCTGTAAATCTTAACTGGGACAGGCAGGGAGATGGGTGGATCTCAGAATTGGAAGTGATTGCATTTGCTGAAATCAAACAGTTTGGGTCAGGTGACAGCAATATGTCAATCTGCCAAGGGCCATCGGTCATATTTTAGCTAAGCTGAGCTGGTATTTGGCTACAGTAGAAGACCTAACTTCAAGAGCAGCCAGGCAGGGCCTGAGACCACATGAGAACGCTGTTGGACACAGGTCTGATGCCTCAACTTTCCAGCCTTGACCTTCAGGGTTAGCTGCATAATTTTCAGTATAACACAAAAAGGTGGGCTCTTGCCGAGCAGTGGTAGTGCACGCCTTTAATCCCAGCACTTGGGAGGCAGAGGCAGGCGGATTTCTGAGTTCGAGGCCAGCCTGGTTTACAGAGTGAGTTCCAGGACAGCTAGGGCTACACAGAGAAAAAAAAAAGGTGGGCTCTTTCAACAATTAGCAATTTTAAGGTCATGTGGGGAGAGCATTACATCAACTGAGGGCCCTTAGAGTGTGGATTTTACTCCACGGCATTGTCTCTAGGCCACAGAGAGTGCACGGTGTAGGGATACACAGAAACTCCGCTTGGGATAATCTGACTTAAAGTGGAGTATGAATCTGTGAAAAGGGAGGAAAGAAGTCTGGGCGGAGGAATGGAGGACACTGGCAAGTGGATGGGACCAGAAAATGCTCAGGTAAAAGCCTGAAGCCCAGCCTGTATCTACCATATTCCCAGATGTGCACAGGCTCTTGGAGGTGCCTTACGGGTGTGTGCTTTCTTGTGGGGCCTCAAAGCACTTTGGAGTAAGGCAAACACTTCTTCTTTTCACTGTGTTCTAGAAAGTCTTGAGAGGATGCCGTGTCACAGGGCACAGGCACATCTCTGCGTGGCAGTCCCAGACTGGACCCTGCATGGTTCTGCCTGCAAGAGCTGTGTGTTCATTTTCTCAAAGACAGTAAGTAAGACTCTCCATCGTCCTCATCTGGCCTAAGTTCAGGGTGTGGCCTGAGTGTCTACAAAGCACCAGCTTTGCAATATGTGCAATCCTGTAAGCGTGGGAGCAGGAAGGAGCCATGCAGGCCGTTTGAGCAGGAAGGAGCCATGCAGGCCGTTTGAGCAGGAAGGAGCCATGCAGGCCATTTGAGCAGGAAGGAGCCATGCAGGCCATTTGAGCAGGAAGGAGCCATGCAGGCCATTTGGGGACAAGCAGCTATGTAACCAACCACACAACATACACTCCCCGGAATATCACTTTTTTGTAAGTCATTTTAAATGAGGCTATGCAAATTATAGAAAACATAAGCTAGACACAGTGGCATGTACCTAAGATCCTAGTACCTAGGGATTAAGGCAAAAGGATAATTTGAATTCATAGGCTCAAGATTCCATTTCAAAACAGCAGCAACAGTGACAACAAACAGAAAAGTAATTTACAGAGAAACCTCCCATCAAGGTTCTCCAGCGTTAATGTTACCACAGCAGTGCTACCAAATGTTCTCTTTCCTTCTCTCCTCCTGTCTTTCCTATTTGTCTCAGTGCTGGGGATCAAACCCAGGGCTTGCACACACTCAACTAACCCTTTGCCACTGAGCTGTATCCTAACCCTTCTCTACATAAACATTTACACAGAAACTTTTGGGAAACTTTCAGAATAGGCTGCAGATATGATACCAGTTTACCTGTCACCGGGATGTTGGCCTTGAACAATCCTGCCCCAGCCTCCCAAGCTACTGGGACTACAAGTGTGCGCCACCACATCTGGCCCAGTTTACTTCTATATACATCAGAACATATTTCCTAAGAACACAGATAGCACAGGGACCAGGTCAGGAAGCCAACACCGACACAGTGGTTTATAAGATGTCCGGGTCTTACTATCTTCTTCTCCTCCTTCTCCTTCTCCTTCTCCTTCTCCTTCTCCTTCTCCTTCTCCTTCTTCTTCTTCTTCTTCTTCTTCTTTTTTTTTTTAGAAAAAAATATTGTTCATCCCAGGTCCAGTTCAAGCCCACAGTAGTAACATATTTTGTTCGTCTCCTGAGCTCTGGAAGGCCTGTTTTGCATGACACTGACATTTAAAAGTGCAGGCCATTTGTACAATGTCCCTCAGTTCATATTTATCTTGTGATTAGATTGAGGTTATTCATGTTGGCAGGAATATCTCAAAAACACGTTGTTTATTTCTCAGTACATCATACCAGGGGACATGAGACGTCAATCAATTACACATCCAGTCACATTCACTTTGAATATTTGATTATGGGGTGCTTGTCAGATTTCTCTACTATGATATTATTTATCCCTTGGAAATTAATAACTATTGTATGGACACCATGAGATAGTTAGACAACCTGTTCCCCGTCAGTCTTTCGCCCACTTGCTCTGGCATTCACTGGCACTTCTTGCCTGATTCTCTCTGTACTGTCAAATGGTAACACCTATCCACCATGGCTCCTCTCTGATGTTGGCACTATGCCTGACATAGCAGCTCTGCCTTCCTTCATTCCTTCATTTACATATCAGTAGGATTCACAGATTATCACTTATCCTATGGGATATAATTCACCTTTATTAATATTTTGATGATCAAAGTATCCTTGAATCAATCACTAGTACCCTTTACACCACGGCTAGTGTCTTTCTAACACGTTTGTTTGCTTTTACGACAAGGTTTCTCTGTGTAGCCCTGGCTGTCCTAGAACTCACTCTGTGGCCTAGGCTGGCCCAAGTGCTGGGACTGGAGGTGTGTACCACCAGCTCTGATGTGCCTCTCCCATTCTTTGCGGTATCTCACTTTCTGGGATAAGTCACTTTTATCTGAAATACTATGCTTCTTCTGTAACAGATACGTTGCAGTGATTTCACTAAGGTATGCTTCTGGGGGGCACAGCATGTCTCAAAAATACAAATCTAAACCCTACGTTCATATAGTAAACTACAGTTTAAAAGGTATTGGTCCCAAACTCTTGCTTTTCTCTGAGTGTTGCACATATCTGTATCCTGAGACCCAGCATTTGTGACAACTAGCCCTGATGTCCTGCCTCTGGTCTGCCCATCATCTGATAATGTGCTGTAAAACAGCCTTCTGATACTGACCTGCAGGCTACCTGCATGAAGCGTCTGCCCTCTCTAAGTGGACGGTGCCTGATTCTGCCACAAAAGGTCTCAGCCCTTCTGAAGCTTAGGGCTCCAAATGCCCAGAGAAAGCTGACATCCCTGGTCAGCCCCCCCCCCCCCCCCGGCACCCTGTTCTTGTTGCTGTGGCCCTGGCCTCCCTGACTTCCCACAATGCTCCATGGGATGCTCCTCCATCCACGTTAAGGAGCTCCAGCTTGGTCAAATAGCCCAGTGGGCCCAACCATTTCTGTCATAGGGCCACTCTGTCCCTGTATTTGAGGCTACCTCTGTACTTATGACAGTACTTTATAGGACTGACTTTGCTTAGGTCAAATCCCTAGAAGCTGGTCACATGATCCTCCGATGAACCTGGGGTTTCCCAACATGACTCAGAGACTAAATATAGAGTTTTTAATTTAGTCTTATTAAACAATAAATGTTAAGCCAGGCAGTGGTGGCGCATGCCTTTAATCTCAGCACTTGGGAGGCAGAAGCAGGTGGATTTCTGAGTTCGAGGCCAGCCTGGTTTACAGAGTGAGTTCCAGGATGGCCAGGGCTACACAGAGAAACCCTGTCTCGAAAAACAAACAAACAAACAAACAAACAAACAAAAAGAAGAATAAATGTTAAATGTATGAGGGCAAAAATTAAGTTACAACTAATGAGATACAATGCTATGTATTCACTTATTCACTTCCAGGGGTCAGTTTCTGTCTAAACAATGAAAATAGACAATTATGTATTAAACTGTTTTTAATCACTTTAGTGGTAAAATTAGTTTTCGAGATAAGGTCTCACTACATAGCCCTAGTTCAGAGATCTGCCTGCCTGTGCCTTCCAAGTATTGGAATTAAAGTATGTATCACCACACATGCCTCTAAATCAAATGACTTTTAAAGATTATATCATAACAATGACTGGCACGACACTATAATTCCAAAGGTACAGCAATGGTACACAAACCTTGGCAGTCATCAACAGCTTTCTAACTGTATTTAAGACCCACTTATCAAAGCTGGGCAGTGGTGGCAAACACCTTTAACACCAGCACGTTAACACAAAGGCAGGTGAATCTCTGAGTTCTAGATAAGCCTTGTCTACAAAGTGAGTTCCAGGACATCCATGGCTACACAGAGAAACACTGCCTGGAAACAAAACAAAACAAAACAAAACACCTGCTCAACAAGTGAGAAAACATGTCTGGCACTCGAAACCCAGTTACCTAAGTCCCAGATCGTGGAGGAGAACTGGCAACTTCTGTTTATAAAACCAGAATAATCCCTAACTGCAATCTAAAAATGCATCCTAATACTCAAGTGTAGGTTTCACCTCTCATCATGAAAACTTTCTTTACAACATAGGGAGACCACTAGAGAAAACCACAATCAATCAAAATACAGAGGCCAGTTCCCATGGATACATCCAGAGTACACCTAAACCGAAGGCTTGGGGAGCACTGTGGAAGACAGAGCAGAGACTGTGAGAGTTAGGGGAATGGAGGTTTCTGTGAGATTGTCTCCTAGGAATTATCAGGAGACACACCTGTAAGGACACACAGGCATGACTACCTGAACCTGAGCTGACGGTGGTCAACAGTAGTGGACACGCTAACATGCTAACATGGATGGAGCTCAGGAAGCCTCAGCTCTACTGAGAACAAAACCAAACCAAGCCAGAGGCAATAACGGAATACCGAGAGGCTAGGCAAGAGCACACTGACTCACAACCCAATACCAACTGGGCAGCCCTGAAAACGTAAAAATATGTAACATTATAATTATACAGACTGAACAGGCTATACAGATGTGTTCAGGAACACACATACACCAGCAATTAATGAAAAAAAAAAAAGAAGCCATAGATTTGAAAAGAGCAAGAAGGGGTATATGGGAGGAGAAAAGAGAAGGGGGAGATGATATAATTACATTATAATCTCAAAAAATGAAATAAATAATTTTAAAATACCCAAAAATATTTGTTTTAAATTTTAGGTATGAGTGTTTTGTCTGTGTAGCATTTGCATGCAGTACCTGTGGATGCCAGAAGGGTGTGTTAGAACCCCTGGAACGGAGGTGATGGTGGTTGTGAGCTGCTTGGAACTGAACCACTGGATCCTCTGTAAGAGCTACAATTGCTCGCACTCCCTAGCCAGCTCTCCGGCTGCCTAGAGTTACATTTTTAATAGAAAAAATTAAAGCATCATGCTGCCATTAGTGCCTTTCATCCTAGCCTGTCACTTTCCTTTTTTTTTTTTTTT
>JADRCD010226908.1:0-10771 GCA_019843815.1 Montemys delectorum
CAGCTGTCAACCTTAATTGTAAGGAAAGTTAAAATTATATCAGCTATGGGACTTATAATTATTATATTATGAATTATATTTATTTTGCCATAGTTAAAGTGCAACTTGAGAGTGTTAACAGGAGAATTTTTAAAAATTCCTTCATCACTTTATCAAATGTTTTACAGCAGTACAGTGGAAAAAAATCTTGTTTCATAGGTACACCTTTTGTAACATGTAAGAGAATAGTGTTTTCCATTCTTAATGCAGATGTTGACTTTTTAAGCTGTTCCTAAGGTTAGAAGACAATAGTTGGCACGTTAATCCTTTACAAAGGCCACATGTGAGACTGGAAAACATTTCAGTCTGAAGCTTTAATTGAACATCACTCAGGATTTGCCTTTTTGAAAATGTTAAACGATCACCAGTTTGTGAGCAATAAAGTCAATATATTCAGGGGTAATTACAGCTGGCATATTCAACCCAAGAATTGGAGAGAATAAATCAGAGCACATTGCATTAGGTTAAATATGCTTATGTAGTTTTCCATACTAAGACAAAAATCAAAATGGTAAAGAAAATAATTCCATAGGATTTGTTTGATACTTGAAAGTAGCTAATTTTAAACTAGCTATTTAAAGATAATGTCATAACTGTTGAAAAATAATGTAGGAGACCAAATAGCACACAGATAAATGCAAAGCTTGATAAATTAGGATGTAGTAGATTTACTACAAAACCACAACAAAGAACAAGGAGCCAAAGGGAAACAACAGTACTCACAATGTCTCCTGTGTTCTTCCCCCAAAACATTGCCTGCCCTAAAACAAATGAATAAATAAATAAATTAATTAAAAAAAAACTCTATTTGGGGTTGGGGAGACAGCTCATTCACTATAGTTCCTGTACAAATAAGAGGACCTGCATTTATTCCCCAGAATCCAAAGTTAAAAACCTAGGTGTGATAGTATACTATTTTTTTTTAATTCTTGAGATTTAATATTGAATTATGTTCAGACACCATCGTAGAGAACTTGACCTAAGTTTGAACTCAGGTAAATTAACAGGCCAGTATCTAGCGTCAGTTTCCAAGTTACTGCCCCCCCCCCCCAAACAAACCGGAGGAGGCTAGCTCCAGTTTTTTGGCTAACTCCAAAAGACCTGTGTCTCCAGGTAAATCTCCTCCAAGAAATCCAGCATTTCCAGGTTAATCCCCAACAAGCCTGCCCCCTGCTAGCAACCACCAGTGCAGTGGGAAGGAAGCAGGAGTTAAGTTTATGGTTTGACTCCCAGCACCAGCCATTTGTGCTAAAGGCTATATAGTAGCTCTCCAATGAGATGCTTGCCAGGCTAGAAACACTTCCCTCTCCATTGCCACTTTCTCTAAAACATTGCCCCACAACTGTTCGGGGCTCTTCTCCACCAAAACCCTCGTACCCTATGAGTCAGTGGTAGGCTGAGCCCAAGCTTGAGTTTGTAAATAAAGATTCTTATGTGATTGCATCGGATTGGCTCCAGACTGGTCTTTTGGGGTTCACTAACACTTCCTTGGCACTACAATATAATTACACTATCTCTCCCTTCTCATTGCTCCCTCCAAACTCTCCCTTTACCTCTTTCAAATTCATAGCTTATTTCTTTCATGAACTGGTGTTTCATGCATATATATATCTGCATATACATATGTATTTGTATACTTAACTGGCTCAGTGTTACTTTGTATGTTTGTTTTCATGGCTGACCATTTGGTATTGGATTATCACTTGGTGTGGTCTTTCCTGGGGAAGACTATATCCCACCCTTAGCATTTGTTAGTTGCCTGCAGTTCTTTGTGGTAACCAACTACTCTCTAATTGGTCTTAAGACAGGCTTGACCAATCCCAGGAACTGAAAGCCTAACCTACTCCGCAGAGGGAGTGAATTCATGGGTCTTGCAGGAGAACCTACAACCACTACTTTACTAAACTAACATAATTCCTAACTACACTCCAAACTTTTGTCCTTACACTCATAGATAAGTGTACTCTTCACTCCTCATCAAGGAAACTTCTCTTTGCAACACACCACCTACCATTATAGAAATGGTTGCCATTCCAGAAAACCACAACCAATCAAAATGCAGAGTTGTGGAGCCCAGTGCTGGTGGTATGAATTTTCAATCCTAACTCCTGTGAGGTAGAGACAAGTGGATCCAAGTGGATTGCTGGAACTCTCAGGTTTGCCAGCCTAGTCAAAATCTCAGGCCAGAGAGAAATACTATACTTCCAAACAAGATAGCCACTTAGAAAAAACACTGAAGATTAACTTTTGCCTTCCTCTGCCACCTCTTCACACACACACACACACACACACACACACACACACACACACAGACCGACACCCCTTCACACACCTGTATCTCCCCACGGCTTATATTCACCCATCATCCTGCATACATCCACTTGCTTGCTTTCTCTTATTTTGATCATTATGTTGGTGAATTTCAGTTTTATAGTTAAATATAGTAATCCATGCATATTCTTATCTACATACTACCTTTTGTATCTTAATAGAATTCTTCTATAATAAAAGCCGGGGAAATATAAAATATTAAAACAAATCTCTATTAATATTCAAGTATGAGAACAGCATAACCTCAAGTTGATTTTTTTTCTAAGTTGCAATCAGATACTATAATGTGAGAACATGCAGATTTGGGCTGTGATCCCAGGAAAGACCAACAGCAGGGTGTGGAAAGTCTAGGAAGGGAAGGAAACCAATTATGATGGCTAATGAGCTACTGTTTTCAGCAAATGGAACTGAATTCCATTAGAGACCTCTGGGAGACAGAATAGAAATCATCCAGAATTATCCCACACAAAAACCATCACCTGGAATCTTTATGCACCAGCTTCCATTTTGGCTGAAGGCTGTTCCCATGACTCTCTGACTACACTCTCTATTGAGAAGACAGGCTGAACTAGTCCTCACTGTTGTAAAAAACAAACACCACCTCCACCAAACTCACAGTTTCAGGTACATTTGCCATTGGACTCTGCAAGCAGAAAATGTCACTGCTGTGGGGTTTCATACGGAGCCAGCAGCACCTGCTCCAGATCCTGCCACAGCCATAAACACCTGTAAGTAAAACTCAGCAGTGATGGAATAGCTGGCAGGTAGCTATGTTCCAACTCGAAAAAGGAAGACTGTTTGATTAGTCTTCTCTGTGACTTAGGGAACAGGCTATTTCTGGTAAACGCACATAAACCTCCTTGAGTTCCAGTGTGGACCTTTGTCTTGAGTTTGTGATTGAGTCTTACCAAGAAGTAGGCTTGTTTAATCGCAGCAGTGCTCCTCTATTGCAAAGTCACAGATTGCTTTGATAATTAGCCATTTGTAATTAGTTTCTCAAATATAAATATACCAGATTTTTTTAAATCAAACAAATTTCAAGCAAAATAAAGCCTACAGTTTTTAATCACTTTGAATTTAAAACCTTGGTACTTTAAACAGAATGAGGTTAAAACTAACCTTCTATTTCTGATGACAGACGTTTGCTATGGTTGCATAAATGTCAAATTGAGAACAACTCAACTTGTGTTTTTTGGAGAGTTTAGGTTTCTTTTTCTTTTTCTTTGCAGAGGTAAGGTGTATTAAGAATTCTTTATGTACTCCGATTCTCTTCCTACTATCTGGAAAGCATTTGGAGACTATTCCCATGCACACTGCATATTCATGACTACCCATAAAGGATATGATTCAGAATTTGGTCTTAAACTATTGCCCCTGTTTTACATATCCTTCCAGCTTCCTTTTTATTCATCAAAATGACTCAGAAATGAGTAGAGAAGAAGCTAGGCAGCTTCTTTTTTTTCATACACACACACACACACACACACACACACACACACACATATATATATATATATATATATATATATATATCAGGGTTTTTTTTTTTTTGAAGTAGCTTATTGTGTTTTTAGACAGGTTCCATCACTGTGAAGTTGGTCCAGTTGAACAGAGAGCCACCTTCCTTTATGGCTCAGTCTTTTCTCTTCACACAAAGCCTACTCAGAACACTACAATCCACCCCTTCATCAGCAGTAGGAATAGACAGCCGAGTTTCTCTTTCTTTCCCATTAAATTATTTTTTTTTTAAAGAAAAATCCTTACATTGTTCATAGGGACATTGTGCTGGATTTGGTTTCTCCCCTTCTTTTAATTCTTCAACTGGTGATATTTTGGTACTATGTTACCTGGTTCTGAAAACGAGATGCTAAATGTGCTTCACAAATAGACTAGAGTAGAACTCTTGATGCTCAGATTTTAGGACACTCTCTGTTTTGAGACAGAAGACTGGCTTCAAGTTTACAATTTTCCTGCATAAGTTCCTAAGCAGAGATTATAGTCCAACCAAATTCATCTGGAAACTGTCTCTCTTGATATGGAGAGGGTTGGATGAGGGAGTTAAATGTCTTTCTGAATCTATCTTCCTGTCTATGTACCTGTATATCATCCACTTGTCTGTCTGTCCATCTGCTGTCCATTTATCCTCTTCCTTCTTCCTCTTTCTTCATTATCTCCCCATTCAAATACATAACACAGAGTAAGAGAATGTCATACACAGTTACTTCATGAGACAGGGTTCTGAAATTAAACATTACCAAAATATAGTGATCTTTTTACATTCTACTCTCTTCATATGTCAGCATATCTCTAGGCTTAAAGGAACTCAGGTCACTTTGGTTTCACTCATTGAGCTATCTCCTGAGTCCTCCACTGAGGTGTTTTATACCTTGGCTACAAACTGACCATAGCTTTCTCCCTCCAGTCACCTCAACTAACCCTTACCACAATGAGACTGCTAAAATAATCCAGGCAGCCAGTGGTTTATATCCCATGATTTCAGTCATATAGCATTTTACAACTGGTGTATCAGCTTTACAGCCTTCATCTATGGTTAGTTAGGGAAAACATTTCTCCTTCTAGGGGGCCTCAGGGGAAGACACAATGAGCAACCCACTGTCTCAGTCTGTGGGACACATAGTGTGAAAGTTTGACTTTCATTGGTGTTCTGAAAGGTTAACTATTTGTTCCCAGTAGGTCTACAGATACAGAAGAAGAAATAAATATAGGAAGTATGGGAGGAAGGAAGGGAGGGAAGAAGGAGAGAGGAAAGAAGGAAGGGATGGAAAGAGGAGAAATGTATGAAGGAAGGAAAGAAGGAAGGAAGGACAGAAGGAAGGAAGGGTAGGCACAGGGATAACAGATAGAATGAAATAAGGTTATGCCATGTTTGGTAGATATCCCTGGGAGGCCTGCTATTGGCTTAGATTATTTTTTAAAAAATTACTTTTAAGAAGTTCTGAAATATAGGTTCTGAAATAGGTTTTAATAGGTTTTTAAGGGTTCTGAAATCTTCTATCCCCTTTTAGTCCACCATCAAAGATAGGGGAGAAAAGATGGCAAATAGGACAAGGGGATGTGAAACTGTTTAGAAGTAGTTCTTTGAGGTGAATATGATCTTCATTTGTCAGATACCAGCATTCCAGTCTAGTAGTGTCAGCATAACAAACACCAGTCAGCAATAGTGGCATGATCCAGCAGAAACAGCCAGACCTCCGCTGAATCAGCAAGAGTCAACAGGAGTGACCAGGGGTAGTAATTATGCCAGGAGAAACTCTCTACACAAGGTCAACAGAGCATTGCCAAAGTAGCTATTCAAGCTGCACCACTGTCCATTGAATCCTATTTATACTCCCTCCAAACATCATGTGTCCTTCCATGGGACTTGCCTTAGCAAATGATCGCGTGAGTCTGTATCACCTGACATATCCAGAAACTTTCACTTCAGCCTGTCTTTTTCTGAAGGAAAATGGAAGCAGGATGGATGAGGGAAGAGGGGAGGTAAAAAGAGGGGATGGGAAGAGAGGAGGGAGGAGGTAATATTGAGGAGAAGAACTTAAAAAAAAAAAGAAAGAAAAAAAAGGAAGAAAGAAAACAAGTGAAAAGGCCCAAGACAAGATTCTCCCTCCTAGATTATTTTGATGCTTCATTTCTTATTTTACAGATTAGGGAAGCATTCTGGGGCAACTTTCCCCTTCAAACTTAAGATGTATTTATAGATTTCACAGAGTCCTTGGAGCAAACACCTGCAGCTCAGTAACGTGACTATTTTAAACTGAAAGAGGCAAAACCATGGGAGCAGGAGAATGTTTCAAAGTCCTGGGTGGAGCAGAAAGTGGTAATGACTGCCTGACATCCAGGTGGCATAGAGCATTCTAGAGCAGAAAGAGGAGAAAAAATATTAGGCTTTAGCCCGGGATCATGGACACAGTAGGATGCCAAAATTTTCTCATTGTCCCTGAATGGATGGGAGTGACATTTGACTAATATTGTGATGTCATGGAGACAGGGACCAGACTTCCATCCCACACAGGGCACCACCACCCCTGCTCCATTTATGACTCATTTAATCTCAAAGAAATTCTGCTGCAGTTGGGTACAACAAGAGGTTCCGGTGAGACTTGAGATAGAGAAAGCTGGTAGCTTATCTCCTTGAGAACTGGTATTTGCTAGCTGATGTTCTCCTGTGAGAGGCAGCAATTATATTTTTTTTCCTCTGAGGTCTGGCTAAATGTGACATTTCCATTTGCTGGCAGAATCCTCATCCTGACCTCGATAAAGATTGTCACCTACACATGACTGTCTTGCCTTGAATGGTGAGAGAAAATGTATGTGGGGGTGGGGTGTGGTGGATAGAGGCACTCCAAGGAGACAATTGAGGACAGTGTACTTCATTCATTTCTTAGAAAAATTAAAACGACTCCTCCCTTGCCTTTGCTGCTGTAACTGCTTCAAGCCCCTGTGCCTGGTTCTACTTATGGCATTTCAGCCTGGCCTTTCTCTTGGCTGGCCCATTTATATACAGAAAACACAGGGGTCACTGATCCATTGTTCTCCAGGCCATTCCTTCATTTCCTTTCAAGTACAGACTAGGCTAAACTGCCCTCTCTGTTTGTGGTCATTCTACCAATGAGAGGCTCCTGCTTTATCCCAGGGCCTCTGTCCACATTAAGCCTCTGAGCCAACTGGACAGTATCAAGAAAACTAGAGAAGGAAGTGATCTTTCTACCCTCCTCTTGGTGGTATGAAGCATCTTTGAAGGGTTATCTCACAAAGAAGGTAAAATCACAGCCAAGGAACAGGTTCTGGCGAGTAATAACTGGTATAGGCTAGACTTAGGTATTTTGCTGATTGGCAAATGTGACATTTTATTAACTAGCTGCCCATCTATACAGAATTGGCAAGGCATGGTACCGCTGCAGTGTTTACAGGGATGTCTGCCCAAGGAACGTAGGGAAGCAGGTAGGCTGAAAAGAGATAACAGTGGGAATCTGAACAAATGATTGTTAAGATCTTGAGACAGAAGCTGAACAGAGATTGATAGTTGAAAAGGACTTGGGTCTTAGCAGGTCTAGGCTAGAGATAGCTAGGATTTTTCCAATGTGCCCTCCAGGAAGGATTACCTAAGTGAGGAGCTTGATGGACTCTCAGAGACTCTCAGAGAAGACTTGCATGAAAGTGTGTGCATTCTTCCCTGCTGGTCGTGAAACAGTTGTTGCTATTATCAGTTCATCTGGCCTTAAAAGAGCTTGATATTCTTGGTGTACATGTAGAAGGATGTATGTATACTCGCTTTATTTTCAAGAAGACTCAATTGTAAGTATTCTAGCACACAATCTACATATATTAATTATAGCCTTTTATTTTTTGAGTGGGATATGTTCCCACATAGCCCGAGCTAGTCTTGAACTCCTGATATTTCTGCTTCTAACCATCCATTGTTATCCATTGTTAGGTTTATAGTATGCACCGCTATGGATGGTTTTATGTGGTGCTGGGAATTCACTCACAGCTCTGGAGGATAGACATCTGAGATCTGAAATATCACCGTGCAATGTGTTGTCAAGGAAGCATCCTATGAGGGTCCATGGGAACATCTGTGACCCTTCTAGCTCATGCTGGCCCATTGCATTCTCATTACAGGTGTGTATGTGTAGGTGTGTGTGCTAGATATGGTTATGTACTTATGAGAATACACACTCTTTCTGATTGGTGTGTAAGTATTATGTGTTTATAGCTGTAATTTGTGTGCCTCTATGTGAGAAAGGTAATTTATGTACATGTGTATGTATATCCATGATACGGTGCCAAATGAATATGATATATGTAAGTACATGCATGACTATGTCTATGTGGTGAATGTATATTGTGTATACATGTATATTTGCATATATGTGATTTTTTGTGAAAATGTGTTATCCAACTTTCTATAAAATATATTATTAGATTTTTGAAATGTGAACCAGTTGGAAGTCTGTCCTAATGAATAAGTATTCTCTTAACAGATGGCAAACTAAACACAGTGTTTCCACCTTCCCAGAAATCATGTTCAGTGCAGAATTGTTATGGTTTGTGAGAAAAGAGCAGCCCTGTTTAAATGCTAGTAAACAAGCCAGCTCACAGCTCTCTTACCTCTGTCTGAACCTCAGGAAGAGGCCCCGAGTGGGAGTTCAACTTAATGAAAAATGCATTAGGAGCCATCCTGCAGGCACAAAGGATCTATTACTCATTTTAATCTTAGCTAGCCAGGTAAGTAGGCATTGGTCCATGAACCCCAGCTCTGGAAAAATCACAGAAAACTTAATGAGAGACACTGGACCTAAATGAGGGTTTTGAGCCTTTTATTTTTTATCTGCACTTAAAACCTGCCCATGGAAATAACATTCAGGTTTTGTGAGGACTAGAATGTGTGCCAGTCTGGATTGGGGTTTAGTGCAAAAGGAAGGGACTAGGAAAGATAGAGTTATGTTGAGTGAAGTACAGGAGGTCCAACTTTTGGAGATCTAACATGTATCTTATAAATATCATTTTAATATGCTCATAGAATGTTCCATGTGAATGTTTTGAATGATTATTGTGGCTGCACCACAAAAGGAGAGCAAAGCACTCCATCAACGTAGGAGGTAGTAAAGGTAATGATAGAACAGTATTGGCCTTGATCAATCAATGCCAGTTTCTGGAATGGAAATTGAGGATGATACCACTTGACACAGAGTGCATAGAAAGCCATTTAGAGGAGGCAGGAGGCCTTGGTAAGAGCAACTGGCAGGCATTCATAATGCAGGCAATGCAATAATTTTTTAGGGCTTTGGTCCAGCAGTAAGGAGTACTGTCTAGAAGGAAACAAAGTTTGACATAACATAGCACATAAAGATAAAAATATTCAGGGAATATTTGAATAAAATGCAATTCCGTCTTTCTGGTGGACTAGTGTCTTAACTTGATTTTTCATCCTTAGCAGTGTTGACATTCTGCATCAGCGGGGACTTGGATGAGACAGCTGCCTCGTAAATGGTAGAATATCTAGTGCCATCCATGGCTTCAACCCACCGGATGCAAGCAGCACCCTACTATCTCATCTTCACATCCCACGTTGAGACGGAGATTCTCCTGGTCAATGCCTTATGTCTCCTGGAGGTGCCTGGTTAAGAAGCAGGATAGGAGCTTGCGACTCTTTTCTAGTAGCATCAGAGCCATCTGAAGCCTATTAGAAATGTAGTGTCTATGGCTCTGTTCCAGCCTTCCTGAGGCATTCTGTATTTCAACAAGATCCACAGCAACTGACATGCAATTGAAATCCAAAAGTAACACTGGTGTGTAGTTAAGAAAAGGCCCGGGAATGTTGTGTTTCCAGCGGGAAGGGCTATTACCATTTTGCTAGTCAGTTTGCTCATCTATAAGTCCATGTTTCCTTTCATCACAAATTTATGTCTGAAATTTTATAACTTACTTAATATTCTCTCACGTTTATCATGTACATCCCCAGCTAAAACACTGTATTTCCTGCTCTCTGTTGTAGTGGTGGGACCAATATTAAAATGGTAGGGTTTTTTTTTTTTTTTTGGGTGGGATATGTAGGGGAAATACTTTTAAAAAGATACTGCCTTTTCCTCTTAGAACTTTTCTTTTCCTTCTTGGAAATGGACATCAGGTACCATCACAGAGTTTTCAGGTAAACAGGATAATATAACCATAGACTAACCCTGGTGGAGGTCCCAGCTATCCTAGAAGCCAGACAGGTGTCATTAGTGGGGAAAGAGAGTAGGCTACACAGCACCTCGGACCTATGAATGGTGGGATAGGGGTTTATTTGTGGAAAGAACTGTCCAAAATGTTTGGATTCTAGAGCTCTTGTGTTTTTGTATCTTTAGGGAACACAATATTAATCTTCTTTTCTAATTCATCCATATAACCCAATTCTCTTTCAGCATTGCATTTTTTTTTTCTGTATGGAAAGTCTGAAGTTTTGTTCATTGATTTCGCTTCTCAAAAGATGCCAATGGGGCAGTAACTGGGACCAGCAGGACCAGGCACACAGGAACTCCGCCAGCCCAGTGGGTCAGGTTGCTTCCAGTCTGTCTGGGGCCATCGAGTGCCCTGAGCAGACCTTGGGCACAAGCTCTGCAGCCAGTCGCACAACACCCAGAGGAAGTTCCACTTCCAGGTACTCTAACAAGCCCAGGGTCACAGGATGCCAGAATCAGAGGATCACAGAGAGAGCTTGACTCTGAGGAGTTCTGACACAACCAGGATCACAGGAAGGACAGGCTCCAGTCAGATTTAGCAAGGGCAGGTAGCACTAGAGATAAGCAGATGATGCAGGGCAAGCATAAGAATATAAGCAACAAAAAACAAGGTTCCTTGGCATCATCAGAACCCAATACTCCCACCATAGGAAGTCCTG
>JADRCD010226909.1:0-16808 GCA_019843815.1 Montemys delectorum
TCTGGTGGAATCACGTCTGTTAGTTTCAATGTGTCTCTGTTTAGTTTGTGTTTCCATGATCTGTCCATTGATGAGAGTAGGGTGTTAAATTCTCCCACTATTATTGTGTAAAATGCAATGTGTGCTTTGCGCTTTAGTAAAGTTTCTGTTACAAATATGGGTGCCCTTGCATTTGGAGTGTAGATTTTTCAGAATTAAAAGTTCTTGGTAGATTTTTCCTTTGATGAGTACAAAGTGTCCTTCCTTATCCTTTTTGATAACCTTTGGTTGAAAGTTGATTTTATTTTGTATTAGAATAGCTACTCCAACTTGTTTCTTAGGATCATTTACTTGAAAAATTGTTTTCCAGCCCTTTATTCTGAAGTAGTGTTTGTCTTTGACACTGAGGTGTGTTTCCTGTGTGCACAAAATGCTAGGTCCTGTTTTCCTATCCAGCCTGTTAATCTATGTCTTTTTATTGGGGAATTTAGTCCATTGATGTTAAGAGATGCTAAAGAATAGTGATTGTTGTTTCCTGATATTTTTGATGTTGTTTTTATGCTTCTGAGGCTATATTCTATTGAATTTGTTGAAAGAAGATTCCTTTCTTGCTTTTTCTAGGGTGTAGTTTCCCTCCTTGTGTTGGAGTTTTCCATCTATTATCCTTTGTAGTGCTGGATTTGTGGAAAGATATTGTGTAAATTTGTTCTTATCATGGAATATCTTGGTTTCTCCTTCTATGGTAACTGAGGAATTTGCTGGGTATAGTAGCCTGGGCTGGCATTTGTGTTCTTGTAGGGTCTGTATGACATCTGTCCAGGTTCTTCTAGCTTTCATAATCTCTGGTGAGACATCCAGTGTAATTCTGATAGATCTGCCTTTATATGTTACTTTACCTTTTTTCCCTTACTGTTTTTAATGTTCTTTATTTTTTTCATGCATTTGGTGTTTTGACTATTTTGTGACAGTACGAATTTCTTTTCTGGTCCAATCTATTTGGAGTTTTGTAGACCTCTTGTATGTTTATGGGCATCTCTTTCTTTAGGTTAGGGAATTTTTCTTCTATAATTTTGTTGAAGATATTTTCTGGCCTTTTAAGTTGGGAGTCTTCACTCTCTTCTATACCTATTATTCTTAGATTTGATCTTCTCATTGTGCCCTGGATTTCCTGGATGTTTTGGGGTAGGAGCTTTTTGCTTCTTGCATTTTCTTTGACTGTTGTGTCAATGTTTTCTATGATGTCTTCTGCCCCTGAGATTCTCTCTTCTATCCCTTGTATTCTGTTGGTGATGCTTGCACCTATGATTCCTGATCTCTTTCCTAGGTTTTCTATCTCCAGGGTTGTCTCCTTTGTGATTTCTTTATTGTTTCTATTTCCATTTTTAGATTCTGGGAGGTTTTGTTTAATTCCTTCACCTGTTTGGTTGTGTTTTCCTTTAATTCTTTAAGGGACTTTTGTATTTCCTCTTTAAGGGCTTCTACCTATTTACCTGTGTTCTCCTGCAATTCTTTAAGGGAGTTATGTCCTTCTTAAAGTCCTCTATCATCATCATGAGATGTGATTTTCAATCAAAGTCTTGCTTTTCTTGTGTGTTGGAGTATCCAAGGCCTGCTGTAGTGGGAGAACTTGTTTCTTAAGATGCCAAGTATCCTTGGTTTCTGTTGCTTATGTTCTTGCCCTTGCCTCTCACCATCTGATTATCTCTGTTGTTAGCTAGTCTTGCTGTCTCTGACTATGGCTTTTCCCTCCTGCAAGCCTGTGTGTCAGAATTCCTGGAAGACCAGTTCTCTCCAGGAAGAGTTTGAGTATGGAGATCTGTGGCATAGGATCAGCTCCAGGGTACAGACAGAAACCTGAAGAATCCTGTCCCTGGCTGTTCCTTTGTTCCTATGTCCTGATGACCCTGGGCTGGTCCTGCTTGTGCCAGGAATTAGAGCAGAAGTGATGGTCTTACCTGTGCTCACAGGCTTGTCAGCACTCCTGGGAGATTTGCTATCTCCTAGCGTTATTTGGGTATGGAGTGCTCTCATACAGGATCAGCTCCCAGAGCAGACAGAAACAGGCGTGATCCTCTTCTAGTTTTTTCTTTAGCTTTGCTTTACCTTTTATGATGTGTTTTATTATCAAAAGAATTAACTAAATTAATATTTCATATTGCATTTGTTTCTCATGTGTGTGGTTTGTGGCTATGCATTTGGGTACATGCATAATTGGGGAACAGAAGGCAGCTTAAAGGAATGGGCTCAGGGATCACACTTGGCCTTGGAACTTGAAAACAAGCATCTTCTCCCACTGAGCCACTTTTCAAGCAGATTCAGCAAATCGATCTTTATCAAATTTAACATTTAAAGTTTACAAAAACAATGATTGATCCAAGAACTTTTCACAAATACTGAAGAGTCTGTAGTAAGAATTAACCTCAATTAAATAAAATTGCTTTAAGTGGTTGAAACACTTTGGGAGTGGAAAATAGATAACTTAAAAATAAAATATTGATCTTCATCTGGTGGTTAATAAGACTTGAGAAGTATAGTTGGATTTTTATCGAAAAGGACACTTTAAAAACTTAGTTTTAGTTTGGCTTTATAAGAATAGTTTGGGTAATGTTCAATTCACCTATAAAATGGCAGTTGAGAGAAAGACAATTTCCATAAAAGATTTGCACAAAATTAGGGATATAGGCAGAAGTATATGTAGGTGGACATTTACAGTTCACCTTTGTGAGTTAGGTCGATTTTCCTGAGGTTACATTTGAGGCCTTTTCTGTTGTTATTGCCTTCTTGAGAGAGGAAGTACTTTACAACCATTTCCCCTGTGGTGTGGGCCCAAGTACTCTTTCAGCAGGAGATGCTGGAATAGAGACTACTGAAGTCTGGAGAGAAAGAGATAGATGGCTTTAGGGAAAAGCAAATAGCTCCCCCTATCCTTCTACGAACACTCTCAGAACAGCTCCTCTTTTGTCTCTCTGGCCCACTTGGGAGTGCTGGGTTTTCTGCACACTATTTATAACCATGGATAGAATGCAGAGTTTGGGAGGCAAAAGAAAAGACTTTGTTAGCGACCGTTTGTCCTAGTTCTCCTAAGGCAATACTGCCTTATCCCTTCTACAAGTAGGCTATCTGCTTGATCTATATGTACTTGACTTAGTGCAGTGAAGACTATGCTCAGGGTTGTTTCACTTGGGTCTTATTCATCCTTTGCATGTCTGTGTAGCCAGTGCTGTCACCAGAGCAAGGCAGGCTGCCAGGCCTCTTCCATTGTCATTTCTGTTCCTAAGTCAGTGGCAGGCAGGAAGATACAGTGGGCAGCTAGGGACCAAGATCACGGCTAACACATAAGAAGTGACTGCAGTCAAGAGTGCTCACCTGGCTGGTTGGGCAGGGTCAAGGTCCAGCAATGAAAGATTTGGGAGAGAAAACTCTTCCCTGTACTATACAGCCAATAAGACAGGCACCTTCAGATGATCTTTGGTGAAATAACATGGGCACTTTATTCCTTGCGTATAGGACCTTATAAACATTTGGGGCTGGGTTAGGATCCACAGGCAGATGCTTTCTATTTGGCCTGTTGTGAGATGTTAGGGATGCCTCATCTGCATGTGGAAGGACTCCAGGTATTGTTCCTACAAAACTGATTGTCAAAGTCCTCTCAATGGGTTATCATGGTCACATATTCCAGGACAGGATCCTGGTCAGGAGTACATTTGAACACCCACTGTTCTCAATTATGAGAATTGCCAAGATTCCTGAATCCACTCGACCTTACCAGGTTTTCTGTCTGATGACACAGTCCAGTGCCCCACAATCCTTTTTCAGTGAAATTGAAGAACCAATGTCCTAGGGGTCCCATCTCTTACACCAACAGAAGGATAAAGGACAGGTAAACAAGATGAACAACGGGGGCTGAAATATAGAAGAGTACAAAGGAGTGTGTGTGTGTGTGCGTGTGTCTGTGTGCGTTTGTGTGTGAATGTGTCTGTGTGTGTCTGTATGAAGCCCTCCATATGCTTCATAGTTCATTTTCATAGTACCCTAGAAACAGTCAGGACTGTTTCTGCAGAAACACCCTTTTCTAAGTGTATGGAAGATTTCACTTTCAAAGAATCAATCAAGACTCCTATGTTATCCGTTATCACCTAATTTATCTCCACACAATTCTGGACCTTTACTAATTTAATCCCATCTCTTATTCCTAATCAGTAACCCCTAACACTGTCTCATTTCCTAACCCTCACTGCTCCCAGTACTCCATATATTATCTACAAGTAAAAATCCATAGATCTTCATTTCACCCTGATATATTTCATTCATCTTCTATGATAAATTTAGTAAATACATAATGAATGAATGAATGAATGAATGAATGACAACAGATGAAGGGTTCAAGCTAAGATGACCCATATCCTTCTGTGATTGTACACCATCTCAGAACTGAACAAAAGACCATCCACACAAGCTCAAAGCCTGGTTGTTCTGTACCACAAACATCCTGATTAGAACCACCTGAAATAACAATGAACAAAGTCATTAATTAAAAGACAGTGATAGCTGATGAAGCTTGCCTATAAGAAACTCAATTAAAATACAAAATCCTATGTAATTTAAAAGTAAGCAGATACCCTGAACATGCCCGATCTCAGAAGCTAAGCAGGGTTGGGCCTGATTAGTACTTGGACAGGAGACCGCCTGGGAATACTGTACTGTAGGCTTAAAAAAAAAAAAAAAGTAAGCAGATAAAGATATATAATGAAAACATCTTTTCAAGTGGGTATAGATCTTTTAAGTCTAGGTAAAACAGATGTTAGAGCAAAGGAAATTGTCAAGGATAAAAAAAAGTGACAAAGAGATCAATACACTATGAAGACTATCAATATTCTATAGCAAACTTAAGGTACATATGACAACAGAATATCAAAACATGTGAAGCAAACTATAAGCAGAAATGTAAGAACAAATAAACGCTACGTACTAGTTGAGTACTACACTTGTCTATAATAGATACATGAGTTTGAGAAACAGAGAATCAGCACATTCAGTGCTGAATTTGAGATGTATCGGAAACTCTGCAACAGGCGTCTGCCACCAAGTCTTACAAGGGTTTATCCCTGGGACACAGAGGGCAGAAGGGGAGCACCAACTCCCAAAGGTTTTCCACTGCACTCCACCCACATGCCAAGGTGAATGAATGCTCGTGGCATGCATGCTCAGGGACTTGTGACATGCATGCAAACATAGACACACACACACACACACACACACACATAAATGAGAAAACAAAACTATAAGAAAAATAACGTGAAAAAGTATTGGAGAATAAATCATGTACAAGTTGGAGGAAACAACTGAAAAACAATTTCAACATTTTTATAATCTTATTTTATTGTGATTGTATTAATATGCACATTATATTCAATAGCATGTAAAATTAAGAAGTTAAGTAATTATTTTATCATTGACAAATAGAATTTTTGTTGTTAAAGAATATACAGAAATAGACCAATTTAAGTGAAAATTCAAAAATCCTACTTTAGAATTTGAATATCACTGATTCATTTAGAAGACACTACAATGTCTTAAAATATTATATATAATAGACTGGATAGTTCAGTGGTCCACATACTTTTCTGAAACCATGGAAATAGTACTATGGGGTTTGCAGATACACAGTCCCAGTCCCAGCTACTCAGTTCTGAGGTAGGACCTGGTTTGGCCTATAGAATGATATTGGTCACTAACATCTGACTAAGCAGTGAGCATCTATAGCTGCTAATGTCACAAAATAGGAACCCATCAAATGCTATCTTTTATATTGGTGAAGGAAAAACCATCCCTAAAATCTGATCAGATCTTTAATCCTAGCTGCCAATCTGCAGGAAGTCACATAGATTTAAATAGAAACATGCCAAGTGAGGAATTCCAAGTCAAACTCTGTAAGGTATTTCTCAATAAATATAAAGAAGAGATAAGGACATAGGTGAAGGAAACTCAAACAAATTTAAAAGTTGAATGCACAAAAACTTATTTGGAAAGTCTAATGCATCAAATAAGCAGTACATTAATAGAATTTTTAAAGAAAAATCTATATTATAATCTTCCTCACTAGGATTCAGGTAACATGGTAGATGAAGAGTTGGAAAATCTTTAAGGTCAATGGTGAGAAAGATTACTATGAAAGATGTCTTTTGTACATGCATGGGCATTGTCCTCACAGTAGCTCACAGTAGTTGGGATTGCTGGCACAAAAGCTGCACAAGGAAAACCCAGCCTTAGCGGGAAAAGAGCTCATGAGGTCACACAACTAACTAAGGAATTATAGGTAGTTGGTATTCACTGAGGAAGGGAGTCAGCCTTCAGCAATATAGCTCACGGTAAATTATCAATGCTATAATGGATGGTGCTCTCAATCCATTTATTGGCAGCAGTGATTGTACTGGGTGGGTAAAACTGCCTGCAGTTTCACGAACTGGGTTCTCTCAGGGGAAGGAACAAGGACCTGAAAGAGAATTCGAAATGCCAGGGACATTACAAAGCCAAGATGCATTCCAATCAAGGCTTCAACTTTACTTAGAAAATCCAGGATTTTTATAGGTACACGAAAAACCGAAACCGAATCTCTAGGTTACATGATATTTGCATAACATAAACACTGCAGAAAAGGTCAGATGCCAAAGTCCCCAGCAACTCCGCTGTCTTCAGGCAGTAGGCGTTAGGTTTGTGTCGGTGTGAACTTCCAGGCAGCTTCTTCAAAGACGAACTGACAGTCTGCAGCAGCGAGCTTTTGTCTTAGCTCCCCAGGTGGTAGCCTCCAAGCAGAGACTGCCAGAGGTCCGATGGCTGAGTTGAGGGGGAAGGTAACAGGTGGGTTACAGAAGGAAGAGTGAGAAGAAGAAGTTGAAGAAAAAGAGAAGAAATAATGAAGGTGAGACAAAGAGAGATGGGGACATCCAAGAGGAGTTAGGTGGAGGAGGGCATGTGAGGGAGTGACTTAAATACATTGAATTCATTTATGATATTAGCAAAGAGTGCATAGAAAATTATAAAAATGAAAAATACTTATAAGACCCTTATGTTACTTTTAAACTCACATTGCCTTTTCAATATTGAAAATGGAAAAAAAATGAGGCTTTTTTGGAAGGAGTTGATCGATAAGCATTGTGTTGACCCCAGCACCATTTGCGAGGGGACCAATCTTTACACTGGACATTATTGCTGTCACAAGTAAGATGAGTGATTTTCACCTTTGACTTCTTTTAGATAGTTTCTTTACCATTTCCTTCTTACTTGTCAAATGCTATCTTGTTGATTGCTTTCAATATTTGACACTTTTTTATAGTTTGGGTTATTACACCTTTCTTGTATAAAATAAGTAAAATAAAATTGACAGCTGAAAAACATCCATGACATAAAAAAGGATTGTGTATCTACTAGATTGAAAACTAAGCAAACCAATTAATAAACTGTCAAAACGGGGTCACTTTTGAAAGTGTAAGTAATAATTAGATCAGAATAGCAGGTACAAAACAGAGTCATCCCAGGCATGCTAGGGTAGAGGAGAAAGAGCATCTCACAGTTTTGAATCAAAGCAGGTCCCGGTCCATGCTGCCCTCCAACTCCGAGCTGACTCCGCATGGGTAGCAAGCCTCTCGGTGCTTGGCGTTGACATAGCTCTATCACCGTTAAACAGACTGAGGATGCATCACGCTCCACTGCATCTACATCACCTCCAGATCAACTTCAAGTTAAAAACAAGCTTCTACAAATTATGCAACCTGCATGCACTGAGCATCAGGACACTTCTAACATGCGAGGATCGACTGGCTGGATATTAGACAAGATACATATTTTCTCCCTGCGTAGTTCTATTTATATAATGCTGTACAACCGAGGACTTGAATCGGAATCTCTTTCAACTTAATATTCTTCATGTGAATATCACATGAAAGTATGCAACTCCGTATCCACATTGATGAAAGTAAGCTGGCATCAGGATGTGGGTGCCAAAAGCGAAGACATAAGGAATGTTGATAACCTCAAGCAGAATTTCTGTTCCATGACCTCACAGAAAGCATATACTTCATCAAACCAAGCTTAAAGATTTTCTTATCAAATATTTCTAGGATAAAGGCTGCTGCAGTGTCATGCTGATATCAAGAGAGCCTACAGTCAGAAAGTCTCCATTGCTAAGGGTTGTGGTGATGTCCAGATGGCACCCACGAAGAAGTTCTAACTGCCTCTTTCCCTGTAAGAACCCACAGAAGAAAACAGCATCACCTTTCAGATAGTCTACTGATGCCATTCTGGAATTTCTGAGATTCAGGAAGAGAAAATCTAAGAGTGACCGATGTAACCTATACATACCATTCTCTAAGTCCTGAAAAGCATGGCAGGCAGCCTTCTCTGCACTGAGAACTGACAGAAGTTCAAGTCAGGCAGACAGGTGAGACCTAGACATCTAAGGAGGGCAGGTGACAAGCAGCCTGAAAGACTAATATGAAGCCTCATAGCCAATTCTTTCAGAAAGAAAATGTAAGCCAAGAAAAGCCCTCCTTGGACCCATTTGCTGCCCCCAGGAGAATATCATACTTTATTTTTTTATTTTTTTAAGATTTATTTATTATTATATATATAAGTACACTGTAGCTGACTTCAGACGCACCAACAGAGAGAGGGCATCAGATCTCATTACGGGTGGTTATGAGCCACTATGTGGTTGCTGGGATTTGAACTCAGGACCTTTGGAAAAGCAGCCAGTGCTCTTACCTGCTAAGCCATTACTTAATATTTTCTTAATTCTAGAATAAAGCAGTGCTTAAACAAAGGCCTCATTTAAATAAAAGTTAAGTGTTAATTGGATTATAGTGAAATTAAGGGAGTACGTTGTGCATCATGGTAGAGAATGAGTAAGATTGAATGCTGAAGCAATGTTTAAATGTATTATAATTATTCTTGAAATAAATTTGGTAATATTTACAGATATGATAATATTTGCTTCTTATAGGAATCAAAATGTCAAGAAACAAATTATTATACAAATAATTAAGTAAATATAGACAAGACATTTCATTAAGCTTTTATATCAGTAAGAAATTGGAATCCACCTAGTTCTCGTCCGCAAGGATATGTTTTAAGACTATTGCATATTCTTACATAAGAACTCAAAGAGGCTGTGGAAGCATGCACAGGGCCTGCCCAGGTGCAAGTCATATGAGGGCTCAGTGCTGAGAGTGGAACGGGACATGAGTCCCAATTCCAAACTCGGAGGCTATCTCTAACCGACAACTAAAACAAGTGAAGAATTACTTTCCTCCGGTGATGGCTCAATGGATATACCATCCACATTTAATGAGAATCTAGTGCCCAGAAGTGAACGGGCAACACAAAACAAACTCAGATCTATTTTGGCAAATATTTCATTTAACCCTGCTTTGTGTGAGCATGTTTTACCGTACTTTTCTTTTGTTTATCTTTTATGGTTTCTGATTTGTTTTTGTTTGTTCTTATGATGTATGTGTGTGTGTGTGTGTGTTTCTTGTGTGTTTTGTTTTTGTTGTTTTCTTTGTTTTATTCTGATATCATACTTTAAATACAGGCTTCTTGCCCAATAAGATCCTCTCTTCAAGAGAAGTAATTTTTGTGTTTACTTAGCCTCTGTAGACTGGAACCTTTCCAAGCTCTTCAGACCCAAATCAGAGATTAATAGCAAGATATGAATGGCCTTGAGGCCTCCTAAGGCCAGCATCTCTGTGTATTGATAGGAAAGAGAAAGTTCTGGGTCTCATTGATATATGTATCCTCCTCTTTGACTTTTAAAAGCAGCTTAAATAGGTTGAAGTTTGAATAGTATTGTAAAAATATTCTTCACTTACCACAGTACATATCTGCTTTTTATTTTAATAAGTCCTTGACACAATATATTCTAACTTTGATTTTCTTATCTCTTTCTTCCCAATACATATCAATGACCTAAAAGGCCTCCCTGAATGATCTCAATTTTCCCACTCTGTCCTTACAAAGGTAGAATTTATTAATCAGCCACTCAACCCTATTTTGCAGCTGGGCTGGCACTTTGACTATTTTTTTTTAAGTACAACATGCCAAGAATTACTGCCAATTCTGAGGTAATCTCTCAAGAGGTCATGTTCATTCTTACTGCTGTCTTAGACTCAATTTGTGATAAAGCCCAAATGTTTGCTGGTGATTGAAAGACCATGTGACAGAATGAAGGTATCCTAGCATGGTCCTAATCCAAGAATCTTCTAACAGTCACAGTTTCCTTTCTACTGATTGACAAGCAAGAGACCAGTAAGCTCCACTGAAATCAGGTAAGCCTTGCCCAGACATGAAAAACACCCATTTGATTCACAGGCTCATGAATTAATGAATGTTTATTGCTACACATTACTGAAGTTTTTTTCTGGGTGTTTGTTATCCAGCATTACTGTGGCAATAGGCAGACAAAACACTTCCTTGGGAAATTCATTTACACAGCATAAGCCTTACTATATAATAGATTAATTCAGGATTCATGACTAATAACTGAGTGTGTGAATAAGTGGAAATAATTCTGAATAAGCAAGAATTATCCTTAAATGACTCTTACCTCATTACATAAGAATGATGGATTATCAACTTATGCTTTTCTATCTGGGGACAATTCCTCTGCCCCTTCTATCTTAGAGCAGAGAGCACTAACCCAGGATGTAGACCATTCTCCTGCTGAGATATCTGTGTCCTCGAGTGAACTGAGGCCATGCAAGCACATGAGCACCATTCCTTCCATGGTGCAAAACAAGGGAGATGGAGCCTTTTACTATCCCTACGTGGTATTGGTGGCTCACTGATGTTTTTGCTAAGACTGAATGAGCAAGGAAACAAACAGGCTTTGCAAAAGAGGAGAGAGAGAGAGAAAGAGAAAGACAGAGACAGACAGAGAGAGAGAGAGAGAAAGAGAGAGAGAGAGAGAGAGAGAGAGAGAGAGAGAGAGAGAGAGAGAGAGAGATACAGAGACAGAAAGACAGAGAGAGAGGAGCACCAAGGTGTTATAACCAGCATGTGGAAATCACTTATGTACAAATAAGAACCCACAATGAACACAACACAGACTGCATCAAAGAACTTACATGTAATTGAAAAGTCCTCAGCAAGAGTGGAGGAAACATGGAAGGGCGTATGCATGTGTGAAAGACATATATGCACAGGGCTATGTCAAGTGCAACTAAAGGCTACAGGTTTAGATATTGGAACATGGCATAAACCTGAGGAAGACTGTGGAAAAGGGTGACTTCACCTACATGCAAATCTCTGAATCACTCTAACCTACCTCCTCTGACATAAATGAAAATCCAGACAAACTTAATCAATACGCAAAGATTTAGTGCAAGCACATCCATAGCCAAGTCTCAGAAAATACATCTGGACACAAAACTTCCCGTGGAAAAAGCTATGTAATGAGATGACTAGACAGCCTGGCACATCTCCTTGGTCTGGATGGAGCAGTAATGGTGAGGAAAAGGCTGGAACTCAACAGCCATGGAGGGTGCGGCTTCATTCTTACATCCCCATTTGTGGTGCCAACCAGGCAGAAAGCACGTGAGTGAAATAATTAGGAGTGTCTAGACATAGCTAATTGGGTCACCGTATTCCAGATTCGGGACATAGTCAATAATCGTGAACTCATAGAAAAGAATCATCTTTTTTGTCTTGGTGGAGTTATGCTTTGTTTTCTCATCTTTTCAAGAACTCACTAAGAGGTGATTAGACATTCAAGGGAATATTTTCAATGGATCACACTTTGTCCATCCATTACTTTCAAGCTAGGGAAAGGTGGGGCTCTTTCTCTTTATCTTCTCATAGTAACAATATAAGCAATGTGCTAGTGCAGGGCAGGGGCTGAGATAGGCAGGGGCGGGGTGGGGCAGGGCTGGGTAGTTTGTCTGGAGGCAGGGTTAGGAGTTGAAGGCAGGGTTTGGGGTCAGGAGCAGGGGTGGTGTAGTGTGGAAGAGTATCCACTGTTGTGCTCAACTTTACTGTACATTTCCTTCCTATCCTTTAAGCCTGATGACTTCAACTCGATCCTTCCCTCCCACTTCCTGCTCTAGGTCACCCCAGCAAAGTTCAGTGTTCCTAACCACATCCCTTGGCTTGTTTTCAACCAAGAGAGGGTTGTCGTCAAAGAGTAACTTTGTTGCAGTTGTCTTTTGTTCCCGCCATTCCCGTGTGATTGTTTCCACGACTAGCTCATGCTGTACTGTCCTCCATCTTCTCATGGCATTCAAGAGACCCCCATGTGGTTAAAGATGTTATGTACTGCCCTAAGTCTCAAAGAAGCCTAGAACAAAGGCTTCTAACCCTGTCAAGTAAGTAATCGAAAACTACAAATATAATTTTCATTTATCAGCATTTTGAATCTTCTTTTTGTATTCCGTTTCCTCCTCTTCAGCTGCCTGCAAAACTGTACTCATCTTGCTTCACTTACCTATTAAGCATCGTGCCTGTTTCCTGAAAGGTAGTTTCTGCTCACTTAGTGTTCACAGGATGAAAAACATGCCACTACATTCATTTACAAACTGTACAAGAATAGAGACCTTGAGCAGTGTGAAGAGAAGGTTTGGGGGTTACATTATTGACCAGCTAGGAGCGTGGCTTGCTCTTTCTTCCCAGAGAGAAAGTCAGATATCCTTCCAGGACCCTCTCTCCCTGAGAAACCACTGCTTCTCCAAGAAGAAACTATAATGATTCTCCCTTTATAGCTTTTGAAAAGGCTTCTTCATCAGATTTAAGGTACATTGTGTTGCCCAGTGAACCAAACAAAAGCAGACTACAGCTCACACTGATGTCTATGGTATTTTGTACCTAATGACTCTTATATAGCACTTCCTAAATTACCCTCATAAAAAAATGGTTCTGGGGGGCCATTTTTTGCCACTGTCATTAATGCATTCCTATCATTTTGTTCCATTGCACAATTGAACATGGCAGATTCAGCCAGTTCTCATAAGCCAAAATTTCCCTTTACTCCTGCTTTGCAATGTAATTTTTTCTTTCATTTGGGGTGAGGGCAACCTAAATTCCCAACTACTTATACTGATCTCACTTTTAAAATTCATCTTCTCTGTGGCTTGTCCTTTGCACAGGGAAGATATCTATGGGTCTAGCAGTTTGCAACAAAAGAGCTGATATTTGGACACTCTCTGCCTTGTGAATAAGGAAGAACAATTTGTTCTTTTTGCCTATAAATGGGCATTTGATGTACTTCTGATGCTAGGCAGTTTAAGCCAGAGTTAAATTAAGAGTAGCACATCTATAGGTTAGAAGACTGAAAAAAATAACATTTTATCTATTTTTCCTTGGTGCCAGGGACATTCAGAAGTAGGTATTATTCAGGAAGGAAGGAAGATCACATAATCCCTTGCTCCAGGAATCCTTTTTATCTACACACCTCAGGCATTTTCAATAAGTCAACTTGCACCATTAGCATTGACTTGACAAAGAAGCTTGGACTATAAACCTAAATATGGATTCTATAAAAGATTTATCCTACATGCATTGGTAAACCATGGTCTTCACGAGTGGGTTTCCCTTAGAAGAAAGAAAAAGAAAGCAACTATTCTTACCTTAAAAGGAAAAATTACTGCTCCATGGCTCTTCAAAGATTATGTTTTATATTTTAACAGCATTTTAAAGTCACCAAAAATGAATATGGGGTGTTACAATGAAAACATGAGTCCTAATGACATTCTGTTTTACTCATAGATCAGGGCCAGCCTCAGCCATCATTATAGGAGCTTCCTCCTACAGCAGATGGGAACAAACACAAAAACCCACAGGCAGTCAGTGTTCAAACTCTGAGACTTTGGAACACTCAGCCCTATGCAGTATGTGTCCATCACACTCCTCCCCTAAGAGCTCATGAAACCTGTGAATGAGAAAGTAGAAAGAATGGAAGATCTAAAGGGAGGAGAAGGCAGGAAGGAAACCGGCCTTCTGTATACAACAGGATCCGAGCATATATGAAGTAGATGTGGATGCATGGCCCCATCCCTAACCTACAGTTGTTTCCAATTAGCAACCACTTGCAAATAAAACTTGAGTTTACTCCAAGAGAATTTCTCTATAGACACAAACTACTCTTAAGGTTAGTTTGCATGCCCAGCTATAGGTGGCCAACAAAAAACAAACCCTGATTCATTATGTTATTTTATGGCCTTTTATTTTTTATCTTATTTCTGTGATCTCTTTTCTTTTTAATTTTGTATTTCTGGTTTTTTTTTTATTTATTTATCTCTCTTTTCTTATCCTATAAGTCCTTTGTATATTTATTATGGCTTTCAGTTTTGCGTTTTTATAAGATTCCTAACTATGTGAACAAGTGGATCTCTGTGTCTATATCAGTTTCTTGTGCCTTTTCTTAGGATCCTTTTTTTTTGGTCCTATTCTGATGTATTTAGTCCTATTCTGATGATATAATATATTATCATAATTATAATATTATATTATTGCTTAAAAACATACTTGCTTTCTAATTTATTTTCAAAAGGAAAAAGAAAACATGAGACACACAAATCCATCCTATGCAATGTGTTTTCTTGAGGGGTGAAAGGTAGGTTTGGACTGTTGTGAACCACTTTGTTTTATCTCTGGCCCTCTTTATATTTATTATTTCAAAATAGAGTCTTTTTAAGCTGCTCAGGCTGGCCTTGAACTCACGACTCAGTCTCCTGAGTGGAAACACACTGGGCCTGGCCACCAAACTTGTTATTTTTGCACAGTTTATAAATTAATGAATTCTTAGGTCTCATTTTGCAAATACTAACTGAGAAATCAGTGCATTTCTGACACTAGGCATGATGCAAAATGCTAAGGATACTAAAAATAAGTTAAATAAGATTCATGCTGACACTCAGAGTCGAGAAGGAGGAGGAGGAGGAAGAAGAGGAGGAGAAGGAGGAGGAGGAGGAGGAGGAGGAAGAACACAAAGAAAGAAGACCAATGATAAGAGTCAAGATCCTGGCAAATGCAAATAATATTTGAGTTTATTGGGATTTAATTTGATCCATATTTTAATCCATTCAACATGCATGACAACTCTGGTGTCAAGCCTTGTTCTGAGACCTACAGCACAGAACTGTATAAGATCTTCAAAAGATTTCTGTAAAGCTAAGAAGCATACCATAGGCAGATCAATGACAGTGTAGCACGCAGGCAAACATGACTGTCTATGTAAGTTGGTAAGAACAGTAGCACAAATTCCTTTTTATCTAGCTAGTAATCATGCTGTCCTACAGCATAACCTTTCTTGTAAATAAGAGTGGGAGCACCACATCCCAGCCTTGTGAGCATGTTCCATTTCCTCCCCCGTTGGGCTTACAAAGCATTCCTTGTTAGATGTTCCTTGTTAGGATGCCAGTAGGGAACCAGGAAAAGATTCACTGTGCTTAGAGAATGAGAAAATATGAAGAAGAATTTGTCAAGGAGAAAATTCAGGATTGGAATAAAAGTTTCTAGTTGAACAAAAATCATGCCTAATCTTTTCTGCCAGGATAAAGTTACAGTTGACATGGCAAAATGTATTTCTGTGGGCATGTTTAATATTTTTGGAATGGGTATACTGGTGTAGACACAGTCACAACCTCAGTGTTTCTTCCCAGTGGAGGACATTGAACTCTTGGGATAATTCAGGGCTAAGTGGCCTATGTCCACAGCATTCTGTGAACTGTAAGTCCAGGAGTAGTGTGTGGAATTTGAGAGAAGTAGACGGGAAGAAGGCAATTGGTCTCTTTATATCACTTTCCATTTTATGTTTAATTTTAAATTGCTTAATTTTTATTAGTTCTATCACACAATTTATTTGTACTCATAACTTAATCCCTTCCCCAGTCTCCCAACATAGTCATGAGAATTCTTTCTGACACAATGTAACAAGATGTCTTTGGCAGAAAACAAGTATGCAATCTCTGACTTCAGTTCCTCCCAACGAGCTCCTAAATCCTTTATGATTTCTTGGATTGTCAGAATCCTTATTCTAGGAAACCAAGTCTTGGTGTGCTCCTCTACTCTCTTGGGCCTCGGAACTGGTTTCCTGAAATACGAGGTCATGGTTAGAACTTCTAGCCTCAATTCCATCTCCTTTAGGAGGAGTGGGGAGATGGAGTTTCAGTTTAAAATTGGTCACATGTATAACAAAACTTATAAAAAGTTCCTAAACAAGGGACTTCAGTGAACCTCCATTTGAGTGGACACTTTATGCATGTCAGAAGGGATACACATCCTGAATGACAGGGACAGGAAAGCTTTCCTGAAAGACTCTAGGTCTGGTCATAGCTACTGCTCCTTCTGGCTGTTTATCTTGTATTCTTTGTCACATCCTTTAGCATAAACTCTACCGAACACAAACATTTATGCTTCCCTGACTCCTGAGAGTCAGAAAATTATCAACCATTAGCAGAACATTGTTAAACACAGCTTGTAGCCAAAGCAAACAGAACTTATAAATATCTGAAATATTTTTGTGGACCTGAGCATTTAGCCTCGGGAATAAGCATCAACCCCTCAGTACTGGAAATCAGAATTGGCATGTAGGGCACATATTGTAGGTGTGTGAAAAGCCTGTACAGCACTATCAGAAGTAAAGAATCCATTGACCTTGAGGAAACAGTGATCATTTCCCCTTTAATAACTTGGAAAATTCATCTGCCAATTAAGTATGAAAGCACAAAGAGAATTGACAATGCAAATCAGATCATTTTATTAGAGTTATCCATAAACCAGTCAGGGGTCCCAAAATGTGTGTGTGTGTGTGTGTGTGTGTGTGTGTGTGTGTGTGTGTGTGT
>JADRCD010226910.1:0-52376 GCA_019843815.1 Montemys delectorum
GTGTGTGTGTGTGTGTGTGTGTGTGTGTGTGTGTGTGTGTGTATGAACTTCAAGCAAGTAAAAGTTGTGGGTAACACTCTTCTCCATATATTTTACCTTAGAAACATACATCCTCCAAACTGGGCATTTACTGTTTATTCAGGCTTATTTCTTTACATACTTATCTATACTATGTTTCAAATGAAATATCTCTGACTTGGGGTATCTTTCAAAGCAAGTTGTAAAAAAGCAATAAATCTATCATGTTTTAGCATGCATGATTAATTAGTTCAATGTTCAGTGAAAAGTTCTTATGAATTTTACATTTGGTGACATGCATAGAGATCCTTTACTAATGTTTATGAACCGTACACAGGAACAGTACTCATGTTCCTTAATAGCCAATAATGTGTGACACAAATAAAATAATTTTTATACCTTAAGTCACATTTACTTACAAATGAATAGACAGTTATGCACCTGACTTATTAATGTCTTTTTACTTATAAATACTCCATTGTATGAATATATAATAATTTTTTATTCTTAAATATATTCTCTTATTGAAGGGTCTGAGGAATGTTCTTAGTTTGTTACTAAGAGTAAAGTTTCTATGAGCATTCATCTAAGTAGATGTCTTTTTTTATTTTAACGATTTTATTTATTTATTTTATGTATATGAGTACACTATAGTTGTTTTCCCACACATCAGAAGAGGGCATTGGATCCTATTACAGATTGTTGTGAACCACACTGTGGTTGTTGGGAATTGAATTCAGTACCTCTGGAAGTACAATCAGTGTTCTTAACCACTAATCCATCTCTCTAGCCCTAAGTAGATGTATTTTTATAGACACAGCTTTCATTTTCCTGTGTAAATATGTAGGAGTAGAATTTTTCATTGTAGATAATATTGAGTTACAAGGCATGTGATTAGTATCAGAAAATCCAAAGCATTCTTTGAAACTAAGGACACGGTTCCATTTTCCTACTTGAATTTCCTAATAACCTTGTAAATAACTGTCATCAGTCTTTCTCATTTCAGTCAGTAAATGGTATTTTGGACAGTAAGAAGTATCTCACTGTGGCTTTACATTTCATTTCCATGGTAACTGCAATAATGAATAATTCTTATGTCTATATTGGCCATTGCGTATCTTTTCAAAAGGTTGACTGTCACCATTGTCACCCTCACCACCATCACCACAAACTACCCTTGCCAAGCGCTGTTTTTCAAATACTGTTTTCATTTTCTGTTTTTAATGTGTTTTGTCATTGAGCTATATAATATCATTATATAGCCACCTTTATTCCAAATGTTAAGGAGCCCCCGCATTATTGCTATATGTTACCAGTTAGATGGGGTCTCCCTTTTGTGTTTATAGTCTTGTTAATAAAAGAATTTGAGAGAAAACCCTGAAGAAAGCAAGAAGATAATTTTATTTGAGTTTGAGAACAAAAGAAAAGAAAAAGAAAAGAAGGAAAATGCAAATGAAAACAGGGCAGATGATCTGTAAATATCTGTTTCTTCCCAGAAGAGGGAAAGGAAGAGAATGAGCCATAATGTTGAGTTAGACTGGCATGTTGAGCAGTGAAGGTCAGCACCCAACCAAAGGACAGCAAGCAGCTAGCTGTTGGAAGGGCAGTTGCTTCACAGAAAAGTAGGAAAATATGAAGTACTGGGAAAAGATGGTTAGGCCAGTATCTGAAAGAGATACAGAAGATGAAAAAAAAAAAAAAAAAAGGCTATACTGTTGTGAGTAAAGATTCAGGAAAACAAGCAAACTTAATAGGGTTGCATGATTGTGCCTGTGGTAGCACTCTTCCTTAGCAAGTGTACCAAGAGTAGAATTTCTGAACCAGATAAAAACATTCAAGAATATCTTTATAAGAGAAAGACATCTCATGATAGGAATGATTACTCCTCTGATCTTCTTAACATAGCTTTAGGTGAATTGCCTTGCTGACCAGTGATCTCTTGGACAAGTGACTGACAGGTCCAGCTCGATTAATTTTTATGGGCAGAGACAACAGCATTCAATGTTTTCATCTTTGGAGCAGAGCATAATGGGATGGCTTCAGCCAGAAGCAAAGGAAGATTTCATTGAGGTCCATCCTCAATGGTCTTTGTCAGAGCAAGATGTCAACTTGGCACAAAGATAGAGGTACCTGGGAAGAGGGAATCCCAGTTGAGAATTGCTTTCAATCATGTTGGCCTAGGGGTATGTCTTTAAGGCATTTTCTCCATTATTGACAAATGTTGAAGGCCCGGCCCTGCAGAGATTGTGCCACCTTTGGGTAGGTAGGCATGGGCTGGATAAAACAAGCTAGTTGAATACAAAGTTGGTAGCAAGCCTATAAGAAACCTTCCTTTGTGGCTTTGGCTTCAAGCTCCTACCTTAATTTCTTCCTTTGGGTTTCCTTGATGATAGACTGTAACCTGTCAAATAAAATAAACTCTTTCCCTTCAAATTACTTTTGATCAGAGCTATTTATCACAGGGGGAAAAAAGTTAACTAGAAGATAAAGTGGTACCAGGGAAGTGCTGCATTGCTGTGGCATGCCTGACCATGCTGCTTTGGGGAGGATTATGAAAGAAGTGTGGAGCGTTGGCCTGGAAAAGTCATTAAGTTCTCAGAATTTAATAACTGATTGTGCCAAATTGTAAGGTAATATTATAGAAATGAGGACAACGAAGGCCTGGTTTGTGATGTTTCAGAGGGAAACAAAGATTCTTTCAGAGTTTTCCATATGATATATCAGATTAAAAGAATATATGGAGTTGAAACCTTTATTTTGCTGGGACAATGGATGCTGATTAGCTGTGACTAAAATAAAAACTGTGATTGATAAGAGATCAGAATTTCCTCATAGTCAGCACATAGACACTGTAGTCTGGGTCTGAGGTGAGTGGTGAGGAAAGGCATCTCAAGCTGGCAGATGTGTAAGAGTCTCCCATGTAGTTCTGGTATTGAAGCTATAAACTGTGCAAGACTAAGGCGGGGGGGGGGCGTCCTGGTGAGCTACTAAGCCCTGACACTATGTAACAGAGCAGAGGCAAGGCCAGGAGCAGCCATTGGTCATGGTATAGCTTCAGTTACAGTAGAGACTCAGGGTTATAGGACTGTAGGAGTAGCCCCACGTTCAACAGATGAAGAGTAGAGCTTTCTTGGCAGAAACAACAAAGTGGAATGACCAGAGCCCATTGAAGCCCAGAAGATCATGGGTCACAGAGTTTGAACACTGAGTTTTTTATTCTGTAGGATTTAGGGTTTGCTCTGATCTGATTATAACTGTGCTCTTTCCTCTCTCTCCGAATGAAAAAGTATATGACTTGGTTTTGACTTTTCAAACGCCCAAAGTTAAGAAAGTTTGATGTTTTAGGAGACACTAACCTGTTAAAGTGTTAGAATATTTAAAGACTGTGGGGGATTTAAAGTTTTACTGTATTTAATAATACCACTTTAACATGAGATCTTGGGGACAAATCAGAGGGGGAAGGTTGTGGTTTAAAGTATTGTGTATGCATGTCAAAGATGGCAAGGGTTAAATGCCATGGTCAATTGTCTACTTGACAGGTATCTGGTGATACCTGGGAAGAGGGAACTACAATTTAGTTCCCTCCATGAGATTAGTTTGTGTAGCATTTTCTTGATTGTTGATTAATGTGGGAGGGCCCACTTCATTGTGGTAGTGCCACCTTTGGACACATGGACCTAGACTATATAAGAAAGCTAGCTAAATGAAGGTAAGCCTGAGAACAAGCTAGTAAACATTATTCTCTGGTAGTTTCTGCTTTAAGCTCCTGCCTTGAAGTTGTATGTATCACAACTGGTCTTGAACTTAATAAGTAGTGGAGGGCCTTGATTTTCTGATCCTCCTCCCCGCAACTTTTGAAAATGCATCACCATACCCAGTTTATGTGATGCTGGAGATCTAATCCAGGGCTTCATGTATGCTAGGTACTCAGTCTATCAAGTGAGCTACATCTCTACCCCACTTTCATATTAACAAGATATATTTTTGTAAGCAATACTAAATTGTTTATGAACACTATTGTATACTACTATTATAACCAAATTTATTGTCTTTTCATTGTTGCTATTTTCTGTGATCCCAGAAATCTTTGTCTAACCCCAGTTGTCTTAGTTAGGGGTTCTCTAGAGTCACAGAACTTAGTCTCTATGTAGTAAAGGGATTTATTGATGACTTACAGTTTGTAGTCCAACTCCCAACAATCAACTCCCAACAACAGTCGCGGCAGCAGCTGTGAATGGAAGTCCAAGGATCCAGCAATTGCTCAGTCCCACAAGGCAAGCAGGCGAAGCAGAGAGAGCTTTCCTTCTTTCAATGTCCTTATATACGTCTCCAGCAAAAAGTGTGGCCCAGGTTAAAGGTGTGTGCCACCACACCTTTAACCCCGGATGACCTTGAACTCAGAGCTTTCTATGTTAATCCTATGGGATTCGTAGCCACTATTCCTCAAGGTCTCCATGCCAAGATTCAGGTCAGAAACTTGTATCTCTCAGCCTCCAGATTAGGGCCACAGGTGAGCCTTCTAATTCTGGATTGTAATTCATTTCAGATGTAGTCAAGTTGACAACCAGGAATAGCCACTACACCAGTTAACCCCAGTCTTTTTTGAAAGATAGTACCTTTAGACACACTCTATTTTGAGTTAATTTTTTTGTGTATGGTGTAGGGAGAAACTGAGTTTCCTGTTCGTGGTTTGTTTTGATGTGCGGTATCCACCAGAGAAACTACTTGGACACAGATTCAAGCTAACAGAAAGTTTTATTAGTTTGGGAGACCCAAGTGCAGTCTTAAGCTTATCTCAGGATGGTCTTTTAAGCACAAACACCACATTCTGGGATGACACGTCCTCAGAGAGCAAGAACAATTAGCCAGAAGCACAATTACAGAAGCCAAAAACCAAGGTTAGTACATTTAGGGACATTCCCAAAACTATGGCTTTGATGGATTTGGTCTTTGTTTTTGTTTTGGCAAGTGTTGCTGCCTATGTGCTAAGTTGCAGGGTCTGAACAGTATTTCCATCACATATTAGTTGTGCTAAGGTCTTGGGGACTGTTACAGTTTTATTTTGCTAAAAATATTTCCTTTACCAAATGTTTTAGTTTTTTCCTTTATCCAAAAAAACAAATGCTATCCAATTGTGAGTAGATTTCTTTTGAATCTGCATCATTGATTTTAATGTTAATTCTAATGTTGGTACTTTTCTTGGTTATTACTGTAACATTATGATAAATCTGAAAAATCAGAATATCTAAATCTGGCCCAATGTAATGATTCAGTGGGTAAGTGTAGTTGCTTCCTGAGGATCTAAATTTTGTCTCCTGGACCTATATGAAAAAGTAAAGAACAATTCCCACATGTTGTCTTCTTGGTATGTGTGTACAAATCACACATCACATACATGTATGAACATACACACAAAATAGTACAAATATATATGTGTGTAAAAGTAAGCAAATATAAATACATACTAATTCTTAAAAAGACCTCCAAACTTTCTTCTTTTTATTATAGATTTCTGTGGTCATTTGAGATTGTTTGTATTTCCATATCAACTAAAAATGGCTTGTAGATTTCTAAAAAGCCACTACATGATTGATTGACATTACAGTGAATTAGAGATAGCACTTTTATTTTTGAATGCAGTTGTATGATTTCTAAAAGCGCAATCCCAGGCAGCCTTTTCTTCTATTTTGGAAGGTCCTTTCATTTCTCCGTAAAAAGTTATTTGAATGAAGTTGTTTACAGTGCATTCCTCTGTTACAAATGGCAAACTGTGTTTTAAACACATTTAAGAGTTTTATATTTATAATGTTAATTATTGTATAGACAAAAACCAAACCCCTTGAGTGTGAAATTTATTATTATTATTATTATTATTATTATTATTATTATTATTATTACAAACTACATATGAGATGCCCAAGGCCCCAGAAGTTAATCATTTCTTCAAGGTCAGGCAGCTTGAAAAAAAATGAATTCAGACAGGCTCTTACTCAGTAGTTCAAATGTCCCAGGAAACTGAATTTTATTATCCTTTATTGCCCATTATCCTATTAATGTGGGGTTTTGTATGAGCTGATATCTAAAAGCTGAAGGACAGCGAGATGAAAGAAGGTCGTTTTGCAGTGGTGAAAAAAAAAAGCACAGACCTTGAAAGAGAGAGAGGGTTGATGGCTTAGTCTTGAGGTACTATTCAATGCACATATCCGGTGCATGGGAACCGGAAGTGACTGAGACCACGTGGAAGCTGAGGGCAAAAAGCCTCTTTTCCTGTTGGGTAAGGCACAGGCCTGTCTATGGGATAACCCTCTATAAATAACGTGCATAGGATTTTTTCCCTCTTGAGTAATTCACACGTGATACATTGGCAATAGCTGCAGGCCCTGACTCTCCCTCCTCCCCTCAGATGAGCTCAGGGCAGCAGAGAGAACACAGAGATTCACAAATGAGCTTTCTTTGTAGAGCACTGTCTGCTTTGAAATTTTTTCATTAAATCTTTTTCACAAATAAATTGCCCAGTGTCCATGGGGAATATTTCCATCTTTTAATCACATGCAGCTTGAATTGACTCTATGGTTTTGAATGCTTGGCCTGGCTGGTATGGAGGGCCCTGGCAAAGGGGAGGGGGACAGGCCTTCAGAAGGCCAGCCCTTGAAATCTATTTTGAATGTAAGTAACAGAAGGAAGCCCTAAAGGGAGCAAATGGAGTGAGCTCATATTTTGTGATGTATTAGCACCTGCTGGGACTGGAATTCTAAAATGAAGAAAGTTAATTATGCTCCTTACCTATTGAGTTAGTATTGGTTCTCGAAGTGAAATCTTGGGGTCCAACCTTCCTCTCTTAGGTGGCAGAGTCATTCTAGATTGGTGGTTTAAATAAAATGTCAAGTATCCGATTGCCATGGAAACATTATTACAAAGTGGGCCTAGTCTCACTTCCTGCTGTAGAATTACAATGATGTGAATTAGCGTGGTCTGGGGACACCTAAAATGGCTGGAGCTGCATCTCCACAAAATAAGTGAGTCACGCATGCACCAAACGAGAAACAGTGTGACATGCTCCTATTTGCTCCTGTCTCTATGCACACAGTTATGAGCTGGGCAAATTCCAATTTCTTTGAAAAGGCAAGAGCAGGTGATGCCGACAGACATTTTGTCTGGAATGATCCTCCCTTCTTGTGAACCAGCCAGTGAGAATTGTTTGTAATCCAGAGAGGAAGAATATCAAGGCCAGTGCTGGTCACCAAGAGGTAAAGCCCTGGAAGGTGCAGCATGCACTTTGGGTCCCGCTCCAGGACCTCTTCATGGAACACATGTTCCAACTGCCTTCTCTAGCCTGATTAGCAGAGCACTGCTGATTATGTTATGCAAATGATGGGAGATGGATTTCACATTTCCCCAAGCCAGGCTTTGCACAGCTTTGCATTTATTATCCCCCTTTAAAAATACAGAGTCCTTAGAGGAAGGGAATGGCTCATTTTTATTTGTTTGCCAGTAGAGTTGGCACAGACCTGTCAGGCAATCATCTTGGGCTGTGATCTGCAAAGTTGTCCTTTGTTGTTCTATCCCCCAACCCCTGATTGTTTACAAGACATACAGAGACATCTACACACCTCAAAACAAGATATTTCCTGATCCTGCAAAATTTGTCAGCCTGTGTGATAAAAATGCTACATTATTGGCTGACAAGCTATCAGATCAACCTACAGTTCAGTCCCCAGCATCTTGTCCTCATTCTCAGCTCAGAATGGGAAATACTTAGCAGGTCCTGGCTCTTGCTTGTACAGTCTACCACCTGCCCCTTGGCACTTATGGTACTGCTTTCCACTTACTGGTGTTTATCTGCCACCAACAAAACAGCAACAGTTCTCTGTCTTTGGAAATAGAAGGGTTGAACTTGTGTTTATTGCATTACCAATAAGATCTGGAAGTCAAAGTTGGCTCTCTCAGTTTTACATAAAAGTCTTAAGGATGTGTCCACATTTCGAATGATTCTGAACGCGATGAGGAAATGGTTCCTGCTATTCCTACTACAGCTATGAAAGTCAAGGAAAGAGTAAAGCCAGGACCTCTTTCTAGTGCCCTCATCTCCCTTTTCTTTTAGCTTTTACTCAAAGGAGGAGCTACTATGAATTGCATAAAATGACTGACCAGAAATTAATGAGGCAGATATCAGTGTACTTAGCCAATTCCTCTGGAAGAATTTGTGTGATGATTTTCCTGGTTTACAAGATGAAGCCTAGAGACATAAAGAAAATGGCTGCTCATGAAAACTTGGAAAGAGATATACCTTTGATAAATGACAACAAAATTCCACAGCTCCAGAAAGGATGAGAAATTTATAATCCAGATTTGCAAATAGCCTATTCCAATATATCTTTCATGAATCATGACTTCTAGATGGGTTTTTATTATATATACAAGTAATGTGTATGCACAAAACATCATATATGCACATTTATGTTCGATTTAACAATTGTTTCTGATCTTTGCAGCATACTTGGATTGTACTGAGATAACTGAATAGATGAAAGTGCAACCTAAAGGCCCTTTAGGTTGATTCAAATTGATCAAAACTAAGAATAGTAGCTAACATTTACTGAGCCCCTTATGGGCCAGGAGCACTGTAGTCCTTTTGTGCTGCTAGACCAATGCTAGTAAACAGAAGATGCCTCCATTTTTCAGATAGGAAAATGAAGGCAGAATAAATGATTAATTGCTCTATAATGTAATACCATCAGGACTAACAAAAGTCTTCAGACTCAAAGCTCAAGCCACCCTCAGTAGGGAGTCTTGTAAGTTCCAGCAGCAGTAAACCAATGCTGGAGTGCTCACATAAGAGAATTATTGTTTTACAAAGTCAAAATCTCAAAAATTGGCTTCCCTAGAAACTTGTTCTGCTGTTTGAATGATAGGCCCATGCATTTTTTCCAATTCTTCTAGTCTTATATTTTATAAAGTGAACTTATTCTTGGGTTCCTTATTGTGGCAAAGCATATTTTCCACCCTTCTCTGGATACCCAAATTCTTCTCTACTGATAGTGCAAAGTATATGTTCAACATGACGACCGGAAAAGAAGAATTAATTTTCTTTTAACTTCCAAGAAAAGGCTTGTCTTTCTTTGACTCTTGCAAAATGTTATGGGTTAGAATAGAGTCTGGAAAAATTATATCCCAAGTGGTTTGTTGTTGTTGTTGTTGTTATATCTTTTACAACTATTTAGTGTGTGTATGTTTGTGACTGTGCAACCTAGTATGCACATAAGTGCGACAGTGAGCACATGGAAGCCAGAAGCCAACTGGGAAGAGTCAATTTCCTTTTGGTACCATGTGTGAGAACTGGGGATCTCAAGTAATTCAGTTCGACAGCAACTGCCTTTATCTGCTGAGCCACCTTGCCAGCTCAGATTCTCAGTCTTAAATCAAGTCCTTAGGCAAGGGAAATGATTGAGTCAGAGATCCAGGACTAACCCATGGTAAGAAGGGAGGGGAGAGAGTAAGGACAATCACTTCCTGTTTACACACCTATAAAGAAATATACAGGATAGGTAATGACAGAAAACAAACCTATGCAATGATCTGCAGAACACACAGAAGTAACATTCAAGCACAGATAATAATAAGAGTGGAAACGACAATTTAAGGAATTATGTTAGCTAAGAAATAAGAGTGGGCCTCACTGGCTAGTTTTATGTCAGACATAGCTAGAGTTATCTGAGAGAGAATCTCATTTTAGTAATTACCTCCAAAAGATCCAGCTGTAAGGCATTTTTAAAATTAGTGATTGATGGAGGAAAGCCCAATTCATTGTGGGTAGTATCAACCCTGGGCTGGTGGTTCAGGATCCTACAAGAAAGCAGGCTGAGCAAGCCATGTGGAACAAGCCAGTAAGCTTGTATTCACTTTGTATCAGCTCCTGTTTCCCAGGTTTCTGCCCTATTTGAGTTCCTGTCCTCACTTCCTTCAGTGATGGACTATGATGTGATAGTATAATCTAAATAAAACCCTTTCCTCCCAAATTTGCTTTTTGTTATGGTGTTTTGTTATAGCGATAGTAACCCTAACTAGGACAAGAACAGAGTTTAAGCCAGGGAATTTGAATATGTTTTACTCCCATGTTTATTTTGCTCTGTTTTAGCATGAAATAGCTAAGAGTTGTAACTGAAAAGCTGGAGTGCAAAAAATGGAGCCGTTACTCACCCTGGGAGTAGGTGGGAGAAAGCGTGAATAGAGGTTCTTTGTGCAGCTACAGTTGGAAAATAGGCATAAGGGACCTGAGGAGGGTGTAAAACTTTCTAAGACTATTGCAGTTGTACTGAAAACTATAAGCTGAGAATGAGCAAGCTGCCCTAACTTACTTGTATTGGTTGAGCTAGATAATAAATTTTCCACAGTATGGCATCTTGCTTTGGAAAAACACATATGAAGGAAATACCTGCCCCCTTTAATATAAGGCTTTTGTGTCTCTCAACACTATATATCTTAGAAAGATTGTCCCTGGTGTGGCGGTGTGGTAGTGTGGTGGTGTGGTGGTGTGGTGGTGTGGTGGTAATAAAGTCTTTTGGAAATGAGACCTTCTAGGATATCTTTCAGTCCTTGGAGAAGTTACCTTCTGAAGTGATGAAAATAGCTCTCTGGCATCCCTGAACTCACAAGAGAGTGAAATACCCTGAAATCAAGGTATTTTAAGACATCCGGAATCATCCCCTGGCTTCCTGTGTGACAATGCTATTGCTCAAAAGAGGAAAAAATAGGAGAATGAAGGAGAAATGAGGCAATTAATGGCTGGTAAGAGAGGAATGGTCTTCTCTAGAATAAGCTACCTTGATAGATTTTCCAATTCCAAGTAGTCAGCCCTAAACACTTATGCATATGAGCAACATGAAATGACTCAGCAGATCATGTGTATATGTGTGTGTTGCACAATTAAGTTAGAAATACATACTTGGGAGAAAGTGTGGGGATCATGAGAAAAGTTGGAGAGCTAGGAGAGAGGGATAGAAATGATGCAAATATGTAGTCATATATTAATTTTTCAAAAATGTAGGATGTTATACATACACACAAGAAAGAGCAATGGAGGAAGATGCTCAACTTCAGCATCAATTACCAGCCTCTACACTGACGGGGACACAGAAACACACACCCCAAAACAGTTGGCAATGAGAGCAAAAAAGTGGGAAAAAATAGACTAACACTTACAATTCAAATTAACAAGAGAATGTGCTAGTTAGCGGTTATATAATAGAATTTAGATTGTATGTAGTTTTCTTCCTTCTGTCCTTATCTATGTCCATGCCAATTCCTGATATAATTTGAGGTTTTGCCTAGAGAAATGAGAGAATTGCAAAAACTGAAACACTGACACAATGAAAGAAAAAGGAATGGTCAATTGATAACAAGATTATTAGTTGGGACTCTGCCAAGACATTAACATATGAACATTAGAAGGGCAAAGTGAGATGGCAAAATGTTTTGTGGATCTTGTAAAGTACAGCATTATTATAAAGAAGCAATTTTAAACACCAGTGGTTTCAACTGAGAGTTTTCCCAGCTGTGATTGAGAAATGTCACCCCATGAGACATTATTCGGAATGGTTCTGAATATGGTAAGGAGAAGACTGTCAGCTACAGCTTTGCTTGGGCCTGAGATGTGTCATTTCTTACTATGATGCTTCTTGCTTCTTGTGCTGCCTCAGCTAGCCACTCATTGTAAGGTAATACTAAGAGCCATGAACAATGCTTTTGTATCACTGGACATGTCCCTAGCAAGACAGTGTTCAGGAATAGCCAGGTCATACTTGTTCTGTGGCTGGCTATGTTAACCTACCTTCCCTCTCCTTATGCATTTTTTTAAAAAAATATTTTTATTTTATTGATTCTTTGTGAATTTCATATCATGTACCCAAATCCCACTCATTTCACATTTTTTTCATATCTTCTCTTGACCCTTGTAAATCTCCCCACCCCAAAGATAAACCCCAAGCAACAAGAAAAAAAAAATCTCACCATGGAAGATGCAGTGTGTTGTGATGTGTCATACTGCACACCCTTTTGTCAAAACAGCTTACTTGCACAAGCTCATTGTAATGAGTCACTAGTCTGGCGGGAGTTCTCTAAGTTCTGCAGCACCATCAATGCTGGACACTCATGAAGACTCCTCTCCGATACCCTGCTGTTTCACCGAGTCAAGGAGATCATGCAGACTTGTTTCAGCAGAATCAGTCCCTTCATGAGCACCAGCAGCTCACAGGCAGAGTAGCTGGAATGTGATAGCTCAAAGCCCAGGGCCTGGGGTGGTAGCTGAGTTGGTCAGCCATCCAGCTCTTCCACACTAACACTCACAAGGCCAGCTATCCGTTACCTATGCCCAGAGTCAGTTCTCCCAGGAGGAACCAGCTATCTTGAGTGTTGCAAGCAGTGAGTGGCAAGGCCAGCTCTCCTTCATCCATACCACTAGAACCTGTTCTCCTGTGCTGCCCAGGCAAGGGGTGGGTACATCTCTCCTAGACCCATGTACTTTTATTAACTCATTTGAAATTTTTCATTGAACAAAGATATTATTTATTCTTTGAGGGTTTCATACTTCTACAATTTCTCATACAATGGACTTTGACTCATCAAGGCACCTCTCCCATCTGGGTTGGAGTTATGACTGTTTTTATCTTTTACAGATAAAGCGGGGATGCTGTGAGTTAACCTATGCATAATCCATGTTTTGAGAAATTGGTATGTTTAGCTGTGTTATCTCCAGACACCTTATACTATCACAGCCATGGTTCATTTCTTGACCTCTTCAAAGTTTCTTACTGAATCTGAACCTTATGCGCCATCATAGATAGCACCATGAGTAACCCCTCAGCTTGTCCTCAGACAAATCATCAGCAGAAGAAATCATCAATAAATATTTGTGGAGTATCTCTTTTGATTCGGGCACCATACTTGGCCTAGTTGGGATGAGACGAAGGAGAAGAAAGAAATATTCTCTTGTCTTCAAGGAACTTTTAGTCCTCAGCCTCAGAGCTTGGTAGTCAAAAGCAGGAAGCGTAAAAGGGATTTACTGATCAGTTAGTTTGATCAAAATGATGAGTTCCAGATTCAATGAGAGACCCAAGTTCCTGTAGATATCTCAGCATAAACTGCTGTTGCTATTAGCTAACTCTAAGGGAGCCAGATTCTTTTCAGGGGCTCGTCCATCTATATTGAAGTTTTTTTTTTTTTTTTTTTTTTTTTTTTTTTTTTTTTTTTTTGCATAAAAATTGTTAAGCTGACTGTCTGGGATATCTTCTCATCCACTCACAATCATCCTGTGAGGCAAGTTAGCAGAGAGCTCACCAACTTCTCTACTGTTCTGCTGACAGTGCTCAACCCCTTAAAGTGACATAACAGGATGGTTATAAGCAACATTGGCTTTGCTTGTATCTAGGAAAAGTAAAGTTGCACTTCAGAGAAATATCAAACATCTCTGATGATCAGAAATGAATCTTAATGGCCAGGGGCAAGGACCTGTTATATCTACCTTAAGAATATATGTATACATATATGCATATATGCATATATACATGTGTATATGTATATATGCACATATATATGTATATGTGTATATACATATATACATATACATACACGTATATATGTATACATGGATAGGGGGTTTTTGGAGAGGAAACCAGGAAAGGGGAATAACATTTGAAATGTAAATAAAAATATCTAATAAAAAATTATATATATATATATTATATGTAATTTTTATTATCTAAACTATTTCAAGGTAAGGACACTTAATTTATACTAACTGAAATTTCAATTGAACTTAGTGACTGCCTTTGCCTTTCATGCCATGCCCAGCATTCAGCTAGGTCCACAGGGAATCCTCACTCTGTGGTGCTTGAGTGATTGAAAAAATGGAAAGAAGAGACACTTACTTCATAGAACCTGAGCCAGGATTTCATTCTATCATAATGCCTAACATAAGATAACACATGATTGCAATTTATAACACACTCTAAGCTTAGACACAACTATGTAAAAGGCTATTCAGTGCCACAAGATTTATCTTGAATACTAGTTATTTAGCAATAATCTGGAATACGCTAAAAATGTGATCTCTGCAAATATTTCATTTAAATTTTAGAAAGCCCTCAGCTATAGCGTTTTAGAGGACCAGCCAATTGAGGACAGGACATTCACTCCCAGCTCTGCTTCAGACTCTGACTTTTGTGGGCTGTGTTCAGCTACTCTGCATTTTCCATAAGATACACAGCTATTTCATAACTGGGCATTCCACTTTGAGTACTAAAGTGGGTACTCATTATCATCTGATTTCCTTTGATTTTTCTCACTGGAAATCACTCATAGAGGATCATGTGTGAGTACTTCTACCAAATCCTTTAAAGTATATAATGGATACAGGAGTGCTTTATTGTAGCAAGACCAATTCCTATAGAAAGAATTCCTCTGGGAAAATAACCAATTCTGTGGGAAATTCACTCCACACTTCCAACTCCTGAGAGGAAAATTTGAAAATAAGAGTTTAAGATATTCTCTCAACCTGCATATTTAAGCTCTTTTAAAGGTAGTGTAGAGGTCAATTAAATGAACTGTTAAGGAATATACATGAGGAACTATGAACAATGGAAATAGAAGCAATTTACCCTCCATAAGTTACTCACGAAACTTTAGTAATGTCTTATCTACCCAATTTTAAATCATTTTCCCCTTTCTCCTCCCACTCCTTATTTATTTATTTATTTATTTATTTATTTATTTATTTATTTTATTGAGCAGAGTTTCACATGGTAGCTCTGGCTGGTCTGATTTTCTGCTTGAATGTATGAATGGTGATCCTCCTGCCTCAGCCTCTTGAGTATTGGGATTAGAGGCATGGGTCCCATATATATATATCCTATTTCTTAAATTGCTACAATATAAGATTAAAATGAAACAAATAAAAACTTGTTTATAGACTATATAACTAAACCATCAACTCAGAAATTGGTTACAGCAAGGACTCTTGATGAATCAGGACTTTCTACTGATTGTCATCTTCTGCTTATCAAAAGTGGGATCTGTTTCCCCACTGAGTCAGAGACAAATGAGAATTGTGTTGCCATGGAAGTGACAGGAAAAAGGATGGCATTTTGTGAACTGGGATCTCAACAGCCCTTCTGCCCTACTGCTCCAGTTTTGTTTTCTTGTAATTCTGAGATGATACCATCTCATCTTGAGAAGTGAGGCAGCCCATGTTACCTTCCTGGAGAATGAGGTCACATGGAGGAAAACCAGTGTACCCCAGCAAAGATCAACACAGGCCACTAGATTGAGGGGTGCATCCACCTGGGACATTCCAGCTGGATGTATAGCCACATATGTGTCCCCTGGAAATTCATATTTATTTTGTTGTATGTATATGAGTGTCTGCCTAAGTGTATGTATGTGCATTTCTTGTGTTCAGGAGCCTGTGGAGGTCAAAAAAGGGTAGTAGATCCCTTGGACCTTGAGTTAAATGCAATTGTGTGTTGCCACGTGTGTGCTAGGAACTGAACCAACGTCCTCCACAAAAGCAGAAAGTGTTCTTAATCACTGAGTCATCTCCAGTTCCCAGGCCAACTTCATATTCATTTATACTTGGCAATTTCCTCAAATTGAAGAACATTTCTTACTTGATGGAATTAAGTTTTTTCACCAAGGGGGGTCATATTAGAATGACTTTTGTTCTCTTTTTGTGTATTTGTCTCTTAATGTGGAAACTATTTTTTTTTATGAATGGTTACAACTATGGAGATTAACAGAAAATAATCTTGTTCTTTTATCCTTAGTTATCTAAAGGCTTAATAGGAACGAGATACACATGCTGAATATGTGTGGGCAAAATTTTTACATGGCATGACTTCAGGTGTGGCCTGATAAGAAACCCATGAGACTCACTGACAGTCCTCTTAGGGACTGCAGCTGCTCATGCTTTTCATAGGTATACTTCATTCAACGTAGAGCACTTAGGCCCAAAAGAACCCAGACTTTAATAAAAGCCAGAAAGTTTTAATAACAAAGAGGGATTTTTTTTTTTGCTCTGCCAAATGGTTTTAAAAGCATACACTCACAGTATTTGAAAAGAAATAGAAACAACTATTCCTCATATACCCCCAGATATAAATACATGGTGACTATGCATAGGAAATCTGAATGACTGTTTCAGTATCTTCAGCATGCCCTTATGAGAAAGCATGTCACCCAAGTTCATTTGTATCTTGGGCATTAGAAGCCTGGGAAGAGTAGAGGTGAGCAGGAGGGAGCAGCAGAACTATCTTTTGGGTTCTAGAACAAAGGACATTCTGTGTCCCTATTGATAGCAAAACAGTGGCTTCGTTTACAACTTTTAGAAAGCTATGTAGGTCCTTTAACATAAAATTTTACTGGCCAGGCATGGTGGCATATGTCTTTAATCCCAGCACTCAGGAAGCAGAGGCAGGAGGACATCTGTGAGTTTGAGGCCAGCCTGGTGTACAAAGAAAGCTCCATATCAGCCACAGGGGTTACACAGACAAACAGTATCTTGAAACAAACAAACAAACAAGCCAACAACAACAACAACAATAACAACAACAACAACAAAACAAATGAACAAAAAGGTCTGCTAGAAAACAAGCTAAGCTGCCTACAGACCTCCTTTCTTTCTGTTCCCCTATATCTGACCCCTCCGTCTAATCCCTAGCTCTGCAATAGAATACCAGTTATAGTCTCCCTTCTTCCCCTTCCACACCTCCTGTGGCTCCCACAGACCATCCCTTCTAACCTCCCTCCCACAACTTATTGCTGTATCTCAGGCCCTAACTCCAGCAGGCACTGCCTGCTCCACCAAACACCACACCAGCCAGAAAACCAAATAGGCTGCCAGCAGATCTTTTTTTATTATTATTAGATATTTTCTTTATTTACATTTCAAATGTTCTCCCCTTGACTAGTTTCCCCTCTGAAAAAAAACAAAACAAAACCCTGTTCCCTCCCTCCTCCCCATGCTCACCAACCCACCCTCTCCTGCTTCCTGGCCCTGGCATTTCCCTACACTGTGGCATAGAGCCTTCAAAGAACCAAAGATTTCTCCTCCCATTGATGACTGACTAGGCCATCTTTGCCAGCAAATCTTCTTTTTCTCTGTTTTCCTAGACACAAACTTCCAGTCTCCTCCATAAATCTGAAACAAATCACCAGGTGCACCCTACCTTCACCCTGTCCACATCTCCTGTAAATCCCACAAACCATCCAATCCTAACCTCACTCCAATTACTTGTCCCTATACCCAGCTTCCAACATCAGCAGACATCCCTCTAAACACAGCAGCTGTGCAGGGCAGGAAAATAGGCAAAACACAGCCACCACACTGTCTGAAAATCCGGAGATAAAACAGAAATCAAGAGATAAAACACCAAACCAACCATAGACAAACTCAGAAATCAGCACCTTGATCATTAATCACTCCAAGCTCAGAGCTGCCAGAATAAGAATACAACCAATAGCAGCCAGTGCAATATATCTCCACCACAGTCACGCTATCTTACCACAACAGCCATGAATATTCCAACACAAGTGAGACTCAAGAAACTGACATTAAAACCAACTATATGAAGATGAAAGAGGAAATGAATAAATCCTTTAAAGAAAGCTAGGAAAACACAAACAAATAAGGGAATGACCAAATTCTTTAAAGAACGCCAAGAAAATACAGTCAAAGGAAATGAGTAAAACTGTTCAGGACCTGAAAAATGCAAAGAGAAACAACAATAAAGAGCTGGCAGTGGTGGCACACACCTTTAATCCTAGCACTTGGGAGACAGAGGCAGGCAGATTTCTGAGTTCAAGGCCAGCTTGGTCTACAGAGTGAGTTCCAGGACAGGACAGCCAGGGCTACCCTGTCTCGAAAAACCAAAAAAAAAAAAAAAATAGAAAAGAAAAGAAAAGAAAAAGAAAGAAAGAATCCCCCAAATGAAAAAAAATTAGAAATTCAAATAGGTACTACAGTTTACCAATAATGTACAAGAGATAGAAGAAAGAATCTCAGGCATTGAAGATTCAATAGAATATATGTCAGAAAAACTGTTAAATCTAAAAAGTTCCTGATACAAAATATCCAGGAAATCTTGGATACCATGAAAAGATCAAACCTAAGAATAATACAATTGAGGAAGTAGAACAAACACAACCTAAATACCAAGATAATGCCTTCCACAAAAATCATAGAAAAGTTTTTCCTAAGATAAAGTAGGCGCCTTTAAAAGACAAGAAGCACAGAGAACACCAAACTAGTTGAAACAGAAAAGAAGGTCCACTCACCACATTATAGTAAAAATGCTGAACATACAGGAGGAAGAAAGGATATAAAATGCTACAAGGGACAAAGACAATGTAACATAGAAAGGCAGACCTATGAGAATTACATGGGACTTCTTATTCAATGGAGACTCTAAAATCCAGAAGAACCCGGAACGATGTGCTGCAGGCTCTAAGAAACTGTAGACGCCAGCAAAACTTTCATTGTAAATGAAGAAAATGAAATAATACATGTTAAAGTGAGATTTAACCAATATAAATTATATAAATTCAGTACTATAGAAGATGTTAGAAGTAAAACTCCAACATAAGGTTAACTATACCCATTAAAACATAAGAAATAAACTCATACCAGTAAAACCAAAAGAGAAGTACACGCACTCATATCATCACGACCACCACCACCACTGCTGCCCCTCTCCCCAATCACAACAGAATAACTGGAATCAACAATCACTGCTAGCTGTTTTCTTTCAATATTGATATTAATTCTCCAATAAAAAGACACAGACTAATGGAATGGATTCTAAAACAGGAATTATTCTTCTGCTGCATCTAAGAAGCACATCTCTTCTTCAAAGATAGATATTATCCTGGAGTAAAGATTTGGAAAAGATGTGAAAAGCAAATGGACCTAAGAAGCAAGCTGGTGTTGTCATTTTTATATCTAACAAAATAGACTTTTAACAAAAACTAATTAAAAGAGATGGAGAAGAACGCTACATATTCATCCAAGGAAAATATCCACTAAGCAGACATTTCAATTTTTAACATCTATGCCCCAAATACAGGTGAACCCAAGTTTGTCAAAGAAACACTATAGCAGTGTAAATCGCATATTGACCATCATATACTGATAGTGAGAGACTTCACTATCCCAATGGACAGGTCATCCAGACAAAAACTAAACAGAAGAATCCTGGAGCTAAGAAATATTATAAACCAAATGGACCTAACAGATATTTACAGAACATTTCATACCAAAGTAAAGGAATATAGCCTCATCTCAGCACCTCACAGAACTTTCTTAAAAGTTGACTACATACTCAGATACAAAGCAAGTTTCTCTTGACACAAGAAAATTGAAATAACCCATGCATCATATCAGACAACCATGGAGTAAAGCTGGATACAGACAACAACAGAGATAATAAAATGTTTACAAACTCATGGAAACTAAACAGATCTCCACTGGAAAAAAAATAGGTCAAGACAGAAATAAAGAAAGACAATAAAAGCTTTCTAGAATTCAATATAAATTAATATAGATCATGCCCAAACTTGTGGGATATAGTGAAAACAGTGCTTAAAGATAAGTCCATAGCACTAAGTACCTATATATAAAAAAAAAAAAACAAAACCAAAACCAAAACCAAAACAAAAACTGGAGGGACCACATCATCTCAAGATAACAGCAGACCTGAAAACATTACACCAAAAAGAATTAAGCATATCAAAGAGGTGTAGACAGCAAGAAATAATCAAACTGAGGGTTAAAATTAATAAAACAGGAGCAAATAAGAATAGAAAAATCAACTGAATAAAGAGTTGGTTCTTTGAAAAAACTAACAAGATATTCAAATCCTTATTGAGACTAACAAAAAAAAAAAAAAAAAAAAAAAAAAAAAAAAAAAAAAAAAAAAAAAGAAAGAAAAAAAAAGAAAAAACCAGAAAGAGATATCCAAACTATCCAAACTAGCAAAATGAGAAATGGAAGGAGAGACATAACAACAGCCACCAAGAAGGAAATCCTGAACTCCATCAAATTAGAAAATCTAAAATGAATGGATAATTATCTTAATGGGTACCACTTACCAAAGTGAAATTAAGATCAGACAATTTAAATTAAACTATATGCACAGTGTTGGGGGAGGGAATGACCCCTACAAACATTAAAAGCCTCCTACTAGAAAAAAAAAGCCAGAGTCTAATGATTTTACTGCAGAATTCTACCAGAGATATAAAGAGTTCATACCAATACTCTAAGTTATTCTACAAAATAGAAACTGAAGGGATATTGACCAATTTATTTTATGAGGCCACAGTGATCCTGATAACCTAACTATCTAAAGATTCAACAAAGAAAAAAAATACTAAACTCCAATTTCTCTTATGAACATAGATGCAAAAATACTCAAGTAAATACTTACAAACTGAATCCAAGAGCAAATCAAAAGGATTATCCACCATAACTAAGTAGGTTTTATCCCAGAGATGCAGGAATGGTTCAAAATACAAAAATCAGTACATATAAACTGCCATATAAGTGAAAAGATCATATAAATAAAAAATGAAAAAAAAAAACAACAACACATGACTATCTCAATACTTTTAGATGCCAAAAAAGCTTTGACAAAATGAAAAACCCTTCATGATGAAAGTACTGTAGAGAGTAGGGATATGAGGGACATACCTAAACATAATAAAGGCAATTTATAGCAAGCTCATAGCCAACTTCAAATAAAATGGAAAGAAACTCAAAGCAATTCATGGAAAATCAGGTATAAGACAACATTTTCTACTCTCTGTGGATCTACTCAATATGTTACTTAGAGTTTTATCTCTAACAATAAAAGAACTGAAGGAGATGAGGGGGTTAGAAATTGGAAAGTGAGAAGTCAAATTATCACTATTTGCAGATCATATAATAATATCCATAAGTGACTTTAAAATTATGCTAGAGAATTCCTATAGCTGATAAACACTTTTAGTAAAGTGGGTAGATAAATGATTAAATTAAACAAAATAAATTATCAGCACTCCTAAATACAGATGACAGACTGATGAAGACATCAAAGAAACATCTTTTACAGTAGCCTTAAATAATATAAAATATCTTGGTGTTACTCTAATCAAGCAAGTGAAAAACTTGAATGGCAACAATTTCAAGTCTTTGAAGAAAGAAATTGAAGATATCCAAAAATGGAAAAAAAATTCGCCATGTTCATGTATTGATATAATTAAATTAAAATCTGAAGGTGATTATTCTCTACAGACCTTAAACAGACAATTCCCAACTTCATATGGACAAACAAAAACCCAGGAGAGCTAAAACAATCTTAAACAACAAAAGAACTAGTGAAGTTATCAGTATCCCTGATTTCAAGCTGTACTATAGAGAGCTATATTTAAAAAGATGGATGGTATTGGCATAAAACCACATATAATGATCACTAGAATTGAATTGAATATGCAGACATAAATTCAAACACATATGGACATCTGATTTTTGATTTAAAAAAAAAACAGAAATACACACTGGAAAAAAACATACCATCTTTAACTAATGGTACTGGTCTAACTGGATTTCTCCATGTAGAAGAATGCAAATAGATCCATGTTTATCATACTACACAAAACTCAAGTAAGTCCAATTGGATTAAAAAAAAAAAACCCTCAATGTAAAACCAGACAAAAGGAACCTGATAGACCTGAAAATGGCAAATAGCCTTGACACATCCTGAATAGGACACTGATAGTACAGGGACTAAGATCAACAATTAGTTGACAAAACAACATGAAACTATGAAACTAAAAAGCTTCTGTAAGGGGAAGAAAACCATCCTTTTTTTTTTTTTTTTTTTTTTGTTTTTGTTTTTGTTTTTTTTTTTTTCGAGACAGGGTTTCTCTGTCTAGCCCTGGCTGTCCTGGAACTCACACTGTAGACCAGGCTGGTCTCGAACTCAAAAATCCACCTGCCTCTGCCTCCCAAGTGATGGGATTAAAGGTGTGCACCACCACCGCCCGGCATGAAAATCATCATTTAACAAAACGGCAGCTGAAAGAATGTGAAAAGGGTTTCCCCAACTCTACATCTGATAAAGGGCTAACATCCAAAATGTATAAAGAACTCAAGAATCTAGTTACTAAATAATAAAATAATCAATATAAAAATTAATATAGATCTAAGCAGAGAATTCTCAATAGAGACATTCTAAATGGCTAAGCAATACTCAAGAAAATGTTCAACATGCTTATCCATCAGGGTGATGCAAATCAATAATGCCTTGAGAGTCCATCTTACACTTGTCAGAATGCTTTAGTTCAATAACACAAGTGGCAGCTCATCCTGGTAATGATGTGGAGCAAAGAAGACACTTTTCCACTGCTGGAAGGAGTGTAAACTTGTAAAGCCACTGTAGAAATCAATATGGTGGTTCCTCAGAAAATTAGGAATCAAGATACCTGAAGAGCTAGCTATACCCTTGGCCATATACCCAAAGGACTCTCTATCCTACCATAAGGAAACTTGCTTAACCATGCTCATTGTGGCTTTATAGACAAAAACTGGAAACAACTTACATATTACTCAATTGAAAAATGGACAAACAAAATGTGTGTTACGTTTGCACAATGCTGTATTATTCAGCAGTTAAAACAATTATATCATGAAATTTGTAGGCAAATGGGAACTAGAAAATAATCATCACAAGTGAAGCCACCCATATCCAGAAAGGCAAATGTGGTATGTATTCTATGTTAGCTTTTTGGTAATGTTAACCAACCTATAATTTGTAGACCCACAGAAATTAGGTAAAGAGGGGGGTGGGTCTAGGAGTAAAACCAATGATCTCCCCATGAAGGTAAAATAGAATGGATTTTTATGGATGTACTTTGGAAGGTAGTGACAGGAGTGGGAGGGACCTAGGCAGTGAGGATATGGGATGGAGGGAAAAAGTGTGGGAAGAGATGGATGGAATTGGGGTCTGTGGAAACCTAGAATCTATGAAGATAAACCTAATAAGGACTCCTACTAATCTCAACTAGCCATCTCGTGAAGCCAGACAAGGCTTCCAATGGAGGGAGAAGGCCACATTCAATTAAGTTATCGGCATATGGTTTCAAAGAAAACCTCCAAATAACTCAAGCTGAAGCCAAGATAAAGGGTTGCTCTATGCTAACTGAAAGTTGGACCACATGGCCAAGAACAAAATCCACACAACTCACTCAACATGGAGAAGTCGAGCTGGTGTCTACATGGAGACTTCACTCCTACATTAGTTTCTTTGGTTCAGGAAGGTATTCTGCTGGCTATAGAAAGAGAATGTGTATACTAACCCATCCACAAAAACTTCGACCTACATTCTATCCTTCCTGGAAAACATGCTAGGGCAATGGTGGCACAGAAATTGTGGCAGTAGCCAACTAATATCTGATTTGTCTTAAGAAAGACCTACTCCTTGAGATGAAACCCATGCCCAGTGCTGCCTGTGGTACCGATAACCAGAGCCTAGATATCCCAGAGTTCTGGGGTACAATCAAACATGACTGGTCTAAAAAAATCAATAATATGATACTTAATGATCTGTGCACTATCATAAGTCATCATAAGAAGCTTTCTCCAGCATAATGTCAATGCAGAGACAAAGTAAGTATGAATTCACAGAGACTGATGCAGTAATCAGAAAACTTGCATGGTTCTGCACAATGTCCTCTGAATATATTAAAGCTACTAGTGTAAAATTTCTATGGGACTTCTAACCATGAGAACAAGTGGGTCTCTGAGTCTTTTACCTGCTCTTAAAACTCTTTCCCTCCCATTAGGTTGCAGTGTCCAACTTTGATATGAATGTTTTTAGTTTACTACATTATATTTATTTTGCCATGTTTATTTGTTATCTCTTAGAAGCCTGTTCTTTTTTAATGAGAGACAGAAAAAGAATGGATCTTGAGGGAAGGGTAGGAGGGAATAAGAGGAGAATAGAGAGGAGAAATTATAATCAGGATATACTGCATGAGAAAATGATCTATTTTAAAAAATTTATTTATCTGAACTACAATTGCTTCTTGTTGCCTTCCTCTACTTTGGAAGAGAATAAGGTAACCAGGCTCACCAAAGCTCAATGAGTTTGTGAGGAGCACATTAATGTGCTCTTTCTTGTAATTTTGTGGGGTAAACAAAATTTCCTCTGCACCTTTGATTGGCAGATAAAAGCATATTAGCCAGTGTCTCACATTGTTTCATAAAAATTAGTATTTTTTTTCAAAAATTTCAACGATCCTCCCAATTTTGGCCCACTGCAAGGAAAATTAATAGGTCTACTGAGATCAGGCTTTCTCTTTTTCCATAATGAAAAAAAATGAATATTAGCATATCTTCAGGTGAAAGTTATTAAAAACACACAGGATAGTTAACATGATTTTATAGTTACACTATAAAAAGAGAATACTGACTTCGATAGAATTCAAATTGTTGACTTGAATCTGCATCTCAGAATTTAATACTCTGGATCCAAGGTAAATACTGTTAAGCAAACTTGAATTAAGCTTAGCAGAGTTTAACATGTTGTTATAATATTTGCTTAAAGAGAGTTATTTCTAGATCTTGAAGATATGTGTTTGGTACAATTCATTACAGCTTGGCTTCCACACTGAAATTCTTTTGCCTTGTATGATGTGTTCATTTCTCTAGATGAGTAAGAAGGGGTTTTTTCTCTTTACTAACACAATTGTTGGTCAAATATTTTGGTGTGAATCATATTTAATTAGATAACTTCTACTTTCAGATTAATGATATCTTATTGGGTATATCCAAACAGCAATAACTCTTTTTCAAACTTACCATAAGGTCATGTCAGCTCTTTCCAAGAACAAATTTTATTGTCTATTTTGAAACAATACGGCAATGTCTTCTCAGTTTTCTATTGGGACTGCAAGGGGCTTATGTTCCAGGAAAATCATTCACACGTGTGCTTCCTCCAGAAAGCAAGTTCTTGCATATTAGAGTAGGAAAAAAAAAGAAAATTAGCTATATGATCTCCTTTACCACAAAATGTAAAATACAGATCTCTTTCTCATCTCTACATCTAAATATTGTTTTTGTCAATCATCTGTTTATTATATCTCTGTCTGTCTGTCTATCATCTATTTATCAATTATTTATCTATCATATCTATCTGTCATTTATAATCTATGCATCTAATCCTCAACTATTTCTGCAATCTTCCTGTCTTTCTATTTATAATGTCAGATTTCTTAACATTTTTCAGAAGTTACCCTGGAAGGAGATATTACTTAAAATGTTTGTTTATGGTATGTGACATTTTCCACAAAGAAATTCTACATTCTCCCAAAACACCTAACTCCTTGGGATTCAGTCACATCTGGAAGGAGATAGATATGTGGAACTTTTTTAACTTTTTTTTTTTTTTTTTGCTTTGATTTGTGCGCTGAACTGGCTTTCCTACTGTGTACTAGGCTACTGCACTATGTAAGAAAGCCGTCTCAGCAACCTCTGCTACAAGGATGTTGTTAGGACTACTTCCTGCTACAGACAAGCTACACTTTATGAGTTACTGAGAAAATTCACTCCTAAGTCTTAACCTGGTGAGCATAGAGCTTTCTAACTACTGACACTGATAGTGTAAACATGGTCATTATTAGCTTCAAGGTTTCTCTTTCTTGCTGACATCTATAAAATTTACAACCAGTTCCGAGGTGCACTTTTGAATATATTTTGTCAATGTATTTATGCAAATTTACCAACTTCTTATTATCTCTGTCTCTGTTGTTCTTTATTTTTACCTTGCTTTTAAATTGTGTCATTTTATGATAATAAAATGTTCAATAACAGAAAACTCAATTAATTGTATGCTTATGATCTGACAGAATAGACACTAAGAGCTCAATATATAGCATTTAATTGGTTTCTTACAAAAATAGCAATATTATCACCCTCTTGCATATAAAAGAGAACAAGAAGTCAGGGCATTTTAATATTTAATCTATAGTGGAAGAATTGAGTTCTGCTTTAAAATGTACTAACTATGGTAGCATGCATGTAGAGAGCTGAGTCTGGTTTCTATTCCTTCTACTAAATAAGTTACCCCTAAGTCAAGACAATGTTATCTTAAAGCTTAATAGTATGAAGCATTAGTTCTATGCTGATGAACTAGACCCTTACTACTTACACTGAATGTGATGTAAAGTGAGATTAAGTCATATAGGATCTACAACCACCATAAGGCTGGGATAAGATCCCAGGTAATATAAATCTAGACTCCATGAGTATAAAGTTGACATCACCCTGCTAGTGTGTCACACATTCTTGTTGAACCACCTAAACTTTATGCAGGAATAACTGGAGAACATTTATATCTACAGGCCTTTATTCATATATCTACACCTATATTCATACACACATGCCTGCCAACTTCATCTTTTCCCATGTAGAGAAGATGATCTTCCATGGTAAGGTTCAGGGAGTTTCTGTACATAATCGAATAGGTAGTTCTGCTTGCAGGCCAGGGAAAGGGTTAGAGACTCTTAAAAACTCCTTTCTGCCCCCAATTCAACTGGGTTAAAAGCTCCTTGTGGACTGAGACAGTACAAATGAGACTTGAGCACTAATAGGTCTGAACTGCTCTTTGCTGACTTGTTAGTGTCCCTAGGCTTCTCATAAGTCACAGCGCTGACAGTTTTCCTGTTCCTTGTATGCCCTTCATTAACCAGGAATGACTTCATTTCCGTTATAAAGAGCAGCTCTCTTCCTAGATCACATCCATTGGTCAGTAAACTCTGCGATGGCTCCCTGTTTTCAGGTTCTTATTGCTTGCAGCAGAGATAGGACTTTTGATCCAGGAAAATACTTGGCTGCAAATTCTGGTTCTTCTTAACCTGCTAGAGAATTGATAGCTTAGAATTCTGTGTTTGAAACTCTGGTCTAGGTCAGAAGAGCAATGTAACTTAATTAATCTTGTTTAGTGCTTTGGGTAGAAAACAAATTCCTACCACATTAAGATAGAATTAGAAAAAATAATTTCATAAAGAATCATAGTACCCCAAAATAATAGACATGGAATACTAACAATCTTATAGAAGTGAACTTTTAAATTTTTTATGTTATCTCACAGTTTAATAATGTGAGGTATTAGTACTATACTGATGAACTTATCTGGTATCCACCAAAAAATTGCCTCTTCATCAAATGAGGATGAAGGGTAATTTTTGGTGATGTCTTGCTTTGATTTTCTTATATAATGAATAAAATTAAATAAACTGAGTCACCATCAGAATGACTACACTTAGATATTGAAAAGAATTATGATAAGTTTTTTAGGAATAAACTTTTTTTTTTCTGGTGGTTTAGACTCTTCCACATCACAGATAGATGAAATATTTGATAGATATTTTTTAGATCATTCCAATGGGGTATTTTAAACAACAGATATTTGAAGAAAGAGTTTCATGTTCTGTGTGTGTATTGCACCTCTGTGTTCATGTATGTGCTTGTATATACATATGAGTATTTGGGTACATGTGGCAGTGGAGGACAAAGGACAACCTCAGGTATTGTTATTCAATCTTCATCCACTTTTCCTGAGATATGACCTTTTTATTGGGCTTGAGTTAGGCAATAAAGTTACATTGGCTGATTAGCTATCAGCAACAGAGATCCTTCTGTCTTTGCCTCCCCAAAGCCGGGATTACAAGCTTACACCACTGCTTTGTGTTTTTTTCATAGGTTTTGGGGATAAAATTCAAGTTCTCCAGTTTGCATAGACAGAGTTTATTGCCTGTGATGATTAGTATTGGTTGCCAGCCTGATGGGATCTTGAGTCACCTAGGAAAGAAGCCTTCAGGCACATCCATGACAGATTCTCTTGCTAGGGTTAGACTCCAGCCCCTGAGCGACTATGGAGAGACTATCTTGATAAAGTTAATTAACAGAGATAGAAATGCTCACTTCAAAAGTAACCATTCGGTCACCTTAGGTCTAAGCCTGCATCAAAAGAATGAAGCTAACTGTGCACAGCACCCATCTCACTCCTTTTGCTGATGTAATGTATCTATCTGCTTCACTCCTGTTGCCATGATGCACCCGCCATGATAAATGTACCTACAAACTATTTATCTAAGTAAAACCCTTTTATCCTTGAAGTTGCTTTGGTCAGGTATGTTTGTGAAAGCAATGAGGAAAGTTACTACTTCCTTAGGTAAGTATGCTCCCTAGTCCAGATGTCTGTATTTCAATCAATTAAAAGGTATTAGTGATTCTTCTGTTTCTCTGCTGGTCATTCTTGTCCAGCCAGAACCTAGGCTGTATCTTTTCCAGTAAGACTGAAGTCTATGTTCTCAACACCCAAAAGCATCGTGTGCGATTGTCTCCAATTTGTTCTTTGTGAGGTAATTATTAATGTTTTGTGTTATGTCACCACACAAATAGGAGATTATTAAATATGATGAACTATCTCCTTAGTATAATTAACATGCAGGATAAGCAGAGGACACAGTATATAAAATTGAACAGGGTTCTTGTCTTAATTCTTACTGCATATCCTAGCAATCTGTGCTCCTCTTTCTTCCTAACTTAATGAACCTGCTAGAGATATAGCAATTAGACATGAGTAAGATTTATAAAATATTTAGCAGTATAGCAAGGACTACATATATGTTAGTGACTAGCAGTAATTCTGAACAGTGTCCTCATGTTGGTTCTCAGTCCTTTGATCTCTGGTAAGACCGTAATACCTCATCAACCAGTTTATAACAGTTTCAAACTGCTCTCTCCTCTCTTGGACTCAGTCCTCCATGTACATTTGTTGTTAATACTTCTGAATTTCAAATTTCCCATTGACTTCAACTATAGTGATTTGTCCAGGGTAAAGTGTGCATTTCCTTGGTATACATTTAAAATCCTTTACAATTTTCTCTCCCTTCATTACTAACATATACTTGCAGCTCTTCCTTCCTTTCACCACACAGTGAGACATGGTTGTATTTTTGTCAAGCAAAGTTAGTGGAAGGCCTGGGTGAACATGCTAAAATAAAGAACTATACTATGCATAGTCCTATGATGCCTACTTCATTAATAAAGGTTTCCAAGGTTGTCCTTCAAGCCCATCTGTGAGAATGTCTGTGTCTGGATCACTTCTGTGGAATAGGGGATGTCTGTTGATGGTGGGTCACGGTGACATTGCTGACAATATACACTGTTTCTAATTCACACGTTAAAAGATAAGCTGGACACCATATAATAATCAGCCAATAGCTTCAGGATATGGTTTCTACATGGCTAGAGCTAATTATATTTACTGCCCTTATAATGCATGTATATCACATTTTTATATTTTTCAGAAATCTAATGTGCTGACATCTTTTATCCTCACTTTTTCATGTTTGACTTTCAGAAGCCAAAGCCATTTTCTTTTCTGAGTAGGCAGAACAAATTCATTCCCAGCCACACAATCTGCTATCTCATGATGAAACCTGTGCACCAAGAGAAGCATATCTATTGGTATTATATTGATCTTGTTTCCCATTTGTGCACTGCATATGGGAATGTTGTGGGCTGCATCTGTGTGCATCTTTAGTTATGCTTTAGACATTTTTGGAGTTGGCAGGGCTCCTCTCTGCTTCTTGCTTGTCTTATTCTGCTCCCCATGAAACTGATCAGGTTGCCAAGTTCTTACTGACATCAAAGCAGGCTCAAGGCTCAGATCATCTCTGTGGGATGTAGAGGAAGAGGGAGAAACAGCTCATTCCCAAAGTACACTTTCCTGACCGAGTTCTAAGTGAATTCTGTGGCCTATTGGGCTTTTTCTTTTTCTTTTTTCCTCCACTGGTCTGGCTCTTCGTGAAGTCAAATACTGCAGCTGATGTCAATCAGCTTGTGGCCAGGTGCTGCGCCATGCTGGGCAAAAATCTCATGCAACAGATCTATCTTCCTTGTGCCTTGATTTTTATAATTCCATTTTACACCATGTTCTTTCAAATAGCCATAAAAACAGCAAAGAGTTTACAAAATATGAACTATTCCTGACAACATTCTTTTCACCTAAACTCAAATGGGTATAACGTCAGCCCCAGCAAAGATTAATTAATAGCACAGCAATGATCCTCACAAAATCCTTTCTTCCCTAACCGGATGCAGAGTCAGGCACCTGCTGGCCCTGTGTCCTAGCCATGCATTTATTTTCACCTGTGTAGATCTTTTTACTTTCCTCATAACTCCCCACACAGAGGCAGGAGTTTAAAAACAAAACTGTGAAGGTGGTGAGCTTAATTTTTAAATCGATAATGTTCTGACCTATGATATATTTTTGTATAATTTGGATCTCTGTCTTTGAACATCCATTGGATTATGCTTGCTCAGATTTTCTCAGGCTCATCACTGAGAAATGAAACAACCTTTTGCTCTGATCACATTTTCATATACACAGCCTCCCACCACTGCCAGTCCCTATCCACCATGGCATGTCTTTTAGCAATTCATTTGTGTTTAAGGACGGCTGCTTAGGAAAATCTGGGAGGCAGTGTGTGCACCAGACATATTTCTGGTTCTTGGTCCATGGTGGATATACTCAAACACACTTAGCAATATCACATTCAGCCTGGAAATAACTAAGGAATATACAAACTCACCCAGCCAACAAGGCAATATAGACTTTGGATTCTTGATTCTCTTCCAAGATAGCGTTCTGGCATTACCGGTGGCCAGCACTGGCCTTGCTGTAGTTGCACATTTCAAGAAGTGGGGAGCCTGTTTTCTCTGGAAGCTCCGTGAGATTCCTCCTATCTCAGACCTTTCCCTGCACTACACTGTTGAGACAGCTTGACCCAGAAATAGAAATTTAACCTGTTTACTGAGCAAACCCTCTGGTGTCTATTTTCTGGTATGCACAACCACCCACCAATGATGTTTTAAAACACAGAAAAAAACACCTTCAAGGCATATAACCATTGGCTTTGGACTTTTAAAGTGTCTCAGGCACAGCTGACAGACGAAGCTGTGTTTAGTGCAAGATCTGAGCCTAAAGCCAAAGTCTACCACTATCTGAAATTATTTTGAAAAATTATGGCTGAATCTAGTTCTTATTAGAATTTTAACTCCCTCCCCCAATGATTTTTAGTGCTGTGATAAGAACGTTTGGCGCACTCTGGTGTTGGTGAAAGACATAGGAAAACTGTGTTAGTCAAATGAAGCAGCAGAGTCCAGTGGTCACTAGAAGGGGCAGCAAAGGCAAGGGTCACACTTTGCCTTCCAGGTGTACCGTGTGTAGCTCATGAATAAAAGTTAAATAGGAAGGACGATGACACTCCATTTATATTTCATCAGTTAGTCCTAAAAGTCACAGGTGTTCCTTCCTGTCAGACATTTCACATTCTGTCCTATAGCCACTTTGTGTCTACCCACTCAATGTTCCATATTTACCTCTTGCACAAAGGTCTCAGTATGTGGTTGGTGGTTTAAACTCTTCTCCATTTTACTGATCCTAACTCCTCTGTGCCTTCAACTTCAAACTCCAACCACATTCATTATTGTTATTTTGTACATGGAAGTTATACCTTTTCTTTTATTTAAATTTTTAAGAATATTTCATTTTATCAAATTTGTTATATGGCTACCGAAGGATCCTGTCCCAGCTGTTCCACTGTTTTTGCACCCTTACGCCTTCCTTGGCCTAGGCTTGGCACTTGTGCTTAGAGGCCAGTATAGTTTGGTCTACAGATGTCAGCTCCTTAGAGAATCTGGGAAACATTATAGCTTCTGTTTTAAGAAAACGAACACACACACACACACACACACACACACACACACATTCATATATACACATAATTATATATTTTACCTATGAATTTCACAGATCCTAAGCTATGAAGAAACCATTTATATGTTTCCTGGTATGTGGTTATATAATATATAGTTATTTTTAAATACAATGGTATAACATGCCTTCCTCAAATGGAACTAGTCTCTGGTTTTGGAATTGTATGTTTAAATGAACAATAATAATCATATGTAATATTGCTCCTTCCCAGGGAAGTAACTAGTGTTATGGTGTTAAAGCTAATTTAGCCTTAGAAGTGTTCTTCATTTGATAGATTCACTTATATTAGTCACACAGTAGGCTTTGATTTACACAATAAAGATTATCTTTCTACCTAATTGTATATTTAAATCCTTCTCTCTCTCTCTCTCTCTCTCTCTCACACGCACACACACACACACACACACACACGCACGCACACACGCACACACACACACTTTTCTTTCTAAGTTTAAGCAGTTATACTTTGCTTCCATGTGTTCTGGGGTGATGATCTTGATTATTTCTTATCACCAATTAAATTTTCCTACCGCAGACTGTTATCAGTCTCAATGACGTCAGCCAATGGGAGCCCCACTCTAACAGTATGAGTGAGGCCCATAATTTAAATGTCTGTTTTGTATAAAAAAGAAGGGTCAGGTATCCTTGATCAACATAAATAGGGAATTATGAAGATAAAAGTTGAAAATAAAGGACAGGAAAAGGCATGACCAGGAAGTCAAAAGCATGTTTTTCTATTTTAAATTTTTTTCAGATTCTATTATTAGTTTAGAAATACTATGCTCCTGTTGTTACTAAAGGAGTTGAAAGTTAATGTCAATATTTATATTTAGTTACTTCTGATTTACATTTTACTAGTGTTGTTTTTCTCAGTAATAATAATTGCCAGGCCTCCATTTAGAGTCCATTTAATTGTCCAGTCCAGGTGCATATCAAGCTGTTTTAGGCTCATTTGGCTATTTGGACATGAAACTATGGGTGCTCTTGGAAGATGTTCAGCTTGATAGTCCTCCATTAGTTAAACCCTAACCAATGGTTCCCAAGAAAACTTCATGAGCTGAGATGCTCTCTGGACAACTTAGAATAGATAATGACCTGGAGAACACTGAATAATTTAAAGAAGAAATCTCTCAAGAGTTATATGGGAAACATTATATAGATGTCCACTACAATAAATTATCTCTATCTCAATGGTTCCCAAAAGCAAGCTTTAGGTTCCTTGATTCTGAAGGCTTAGACAGCAATCAGAGCTTAACTACATCTAATATGTTTAAATTTTATTTCTGCAGACCATCTGCAGTCCATGTTATGTATGCTTCCTGGTCACTGAGGGAGAGAGGACCTAGTGAACAAAAAAGCGAAGGTTGGTACAGCAACAATGCATATTCTCTGTCATTATAGCTCTTTTTGTCTAGTTATAGAATCTGATAGGCACTGGGGATAAAGTAACTAGGGATATTTTGAAGTGTCCCTGGAATAATGAAAGGAAGAAAGAAGGGGTCATTATATTTCTTTGGCAATCCTTTATACCTTTTTTCTCATCACCCTGTTATAATTTATAGAAATCAATATTTAAAAGGATAAAAACTAATTAAGTAGTCATGTATCATCATATTGTAAGTAACCAATAGAGACCATATCATGTATTTTTATGAATGTTACATCTGTCAATAATAAATTGAATGGCCAGTTAGATGGGAAGGAAGTGGAAGGTGGGACTTTCTGAGTTGGAGAAAGGAACTATAGGAAAAAGAAAGAGGAAGGGACCTTTTGCCAGGAGACAGGAGAGGAGATGTATGTGACAGGAGAGGAATGTATAGCTGGCCATGAGGCTGGATGGGGCTAAGTGGCTGGGTTAAATTACATGAGCTAGTTAAGAGTCTGTCAATGTAAGACCTAAGCTTCAAAAAATTAAAAGGTTTTGTGTGCTTATTTGAAAACTAGCTGGTTAAGGAATAATTTTTGCCGTATTTGTTTCCAGCATTAATATATACAGAATATGACTAATCACTACTTTACAAATGATGCCCCATGTTAGGCATCAAATCTGGAAGGAATTTATAAACATAGAAAAGACACACAATCCAGGTATTTTATTTACAAGCTATAAGCTTATATTAGGCAAGATTCGAGTTATACTAACTTATTCCCAAACTATAAAATTTCTTGTTACTTGCTGTTTCTCCTGGCCAAGTGGTCATGGTTCATTTCCTCTCATGGCAGCCTCCTCCACCTCAGTCTTCTTTCTTCTCCTTCTTCCTCTACCTTCAACGCCTTTACTCCATCCCAAAGTCCCACTCTTCTTCTTCTACTGCCCAATCACAGGCTGGAGCCTGTTATTGACCAGTTAAATCGGGGAACAGAGTTTACATAGCATTATTTGGTGTATTTGAAGATCTGCTCATTGTGGGCAAGCACGTCTTTAGAAGCCAGTATTCAGGATTATAATCCAAGCAATATCAGACCAACCAACTACAGTCACCCATGCTGATACCTGGGGTACTGATAGAGTTGGTTTTCATGGAGTCCCTGAAATTATGCCTAACAAGAGTTAGCTTGGTCTGATTGTAGTCTGCTTGTAATACTGTGACCTTGGGCAGTTTGGTTGTGGAGTTTCTGACATACTATAAGGGAACAGACCCAGCAACCCAGCAAAGAGATGTATAGAACTAGGGACGTGGCCACAGGAATGTGTCAGAATCTTAAATATGAACTTGGAGCAATTCAAGTCCCTTCTGGATTTCATCAGGTACCTTACACTGATGACTACAATTATCATCCTTCTCCTTCCTACACAATCACAAGGACCTACTGGTCTTGTCCAAGACCATACTTTAGTTAGTAATTCCAACATTCACTGCACTCTGCATGGTCTTGGATTTCCCTGCCTCTTTTCATCAGTCTCATTTTTTTATGAATAAAGACCAAGAAAGTATTAACTTAAACATGCACACTTAGTGATAATTTGGTTGAAACTTAATGAGTGCTGGCCTTAGTAAAATTATGAATCAACATTAAAACACTGGTTTAAAGTTGCTAAATTAAACCAAAGTGGAAGGAGCAGGTGGGAGACAACCATATTCTTCCTTTCACTCTTTTAAAAAGTAAAGTCTTAATTTAAAAAAATTCTATGTGTATAGGGGTGAGTGGGTATGCACATGTGAGTGCAAGTATCTGCAGAGGCAGGGAGAGGGTGTTTGCTCCCCAGAGCAAACTAGAGGTGATAGTGCAATTCCAGATGTACTAGGAACTAAATTTAGGTGTTTTCCAAAGTAGCAAGTAGTCTTAATTCCTGAACCACCTTTCCAATTCTCCTTTTCAACCCTTTTAATTATTTCTTGCTTGTATCCTTCTAAATGAATGGTGTGTATGTGTGTGTGTGTGTGTGTGTGTGTGTGTGTGTGTAATCTATTATTGAAAAATCTTATTTCTTATTGGTCTTTCTTTATTGGGAAAAGAACATTGCATACTGTTTCGTTCAGATACCTATGGTGATTCATTTCTTATTCTTAAGCGTGTGATAATGTGACTTACTATGATGAGGTCACTTATCTATATGAGTGCCCTAATAGCTTAAGGGAGGCTTTCTGGGATAAGGTTTAAACCACTTAATTAATCATTACAGAAATAGCAGGCAATAATCAGAGCTGAAAAGGAGTGACTACCCACCAGAAAACAAATGATCAGTTGATTTCCTGCTCACTCCCCATTGGACCCTTGAATATCGTGAGGGGAATCATGTCATCAGGAGAAAGAGGCCTACGTGACTTACCTCATCTGAATGACATCTTCCTAAGCATCTCAGAAAATGAAGCAATATTTGCAGAGAGCGATGCCAGGCACAAGGACATGGATGATGACTGTGGTGACATCAAAGCCTGCTATGTAAAATCAGCATGTGTGAAACAGAATTATTATGCTGAAAGCCTCTGTTGTATGAACACACAGTTCTTTATGTCTCTGAGAAATGTTCCTACCTAAATGTTCTCCCAATGTCCTATTGGGAGAAGACCTAGAAAATAGTATGGTATAGTTAAAGCATCACTGATAGGAACTTTGTAAATGCCAGCATCTCTTGAGAAAGTAGGCTTGGAATCAGGAAGGAAGGGGAAGTTTGCATATGATTTAAATAAGTAGCAGGATATTTCATCAGGGAATAGAAAGTCAGGAAGAAAGAGAATTGGTAAGTTCAAACCTCTGATAAGCCAGTTATAAAATCCAAAGTAAAGACAAAGGATTTATTGTCTTTGTAAAGGCCTGTTAGCCTTTAACATCTTTTCTATAACTTGGATATAAAATACTATCTAGAGCTGGTAGTTCTTTTAGTTTATGCTAGTAAATTTCTTGTGAACTTGAAGCAAGTCAGAATCACCTCAGGAGAGGGTACTACAACATAGAAAATCCTCTCTAATTAGCCTGCAGAAAATCTGTCTAGCATTTTCTTGGTTGACCAGGGATGTAGGAGAGCCCAGCCCACTCTGGGTGATATCAGTCCTAGGCAGATGTTCCTGAGGTATATGAGAAAGCAAACTTAGCAAGCCATGGGAAGTAAGCCAGTATTCCTCCAGGACTTCAGCATCTCTGCTCTTACCACCAGGTTCCTTCCTTTAGTTTTCGGTCTCAGATCCCTGGTCTATAAGCTGTAAGATGAGATATATTTTTTTCCTTCCATGCTGCTGTTGGTCATGGTGTTTTATCACAGTAATAGAGATCAGACTAAGACAAAGATCATGCAAGACTTCTTTTTATAGAGCCCAGGCTTTAAAACTCCAAGAGTTGAAATAACTAAATGACTGTAACATGGCTGGTCTTGGGCTGGGCTGAAGCAGGGCCATAGGCATCCTGACTCCCCATGATATATCTGAGAGGGAAGTAGATTTCAAAACGACTTCAGCTCTGAACAGATTAAACAGTATGTGACAGATGGCCTGTGTTTATTGCAGTTCCATCAATATGTACAGTTACTGGGACAGAACACGTGCTTGGGTTTCACATTTGCTTGTCGACATCAAATGTTTTACTCACTGTTTATTGTGCTGCTTGTCGAGAACCAAACATTTTGTAAACAAAACCATTTATTTTCCTAAAAGGTTGTATAATCAAGTAAAACATCTAACTGGAGTTAAAAGAAAGAAAATTCCACCATTCAACTTTATTTTCATATCAAGTTACCCTTTGGCAACTTGCTTTCAGCAATTGTCATACAGAAAGAGCCTGTCCCTACAGTGGTGATGTACATGGTAGCATTTCAGTGTGAACACTGCATCTAGCCTCTGTTTCTGCCCACAAAGGAAGTTCCTCTAACAGGCAATATAAATATTAACACATTCATTTTTAAAAGGATGGTATATTAATTTAAATGCATATGTACTTAGTTTTTAAATTACTATTTCACAACACAGATGTAGAAGGTTTTCTTTCATTACCATGTTTTTTGGCCTCAACAAATATAATTGCCACTTTCATTATACCAATTACTCAGGGTGTAAAACATTCTTTTATTTTCGTGTGTGTGTGTGTGTGTGTGTGTGTGTGTGTGTGTGTGTTTTAACCTTATTGAGTTTTCATTTCTTCTCTCTTTTCCTTCTCCCTTTCCCTCATTACCCACCCCATTTCTGTTTTCTCTCTCTTGCTTCCCCTCCCCTTCTTCCATCCTCTCCATTTTCTCCATTTCCTCTTTCTCATCTCTTCCTGTTTCTTCCTCCATCTTTGCTTCTCTCTCTCCCTGCCACCTTTCTTCCTCTCTCCATCTCTTTTTCATTCACTTAATTTGTAATTTAAGCATTGGCTTTGTTGGAAATGGGCTGTGAAGATATAAAACAGTTTTTTCCCCCTGAGGGTATTTCAGGAACACAGACCATGGAAGAACACAAATGCTCTCTGTAATTTACTTCATAAGGTCTGACATACTATATGTAGTTATTCCAACACTAGGATTTATGAGTCATTACTTTCTCCTGATTTAACTCAGCTTCATTTTTAGCTGTAATTCTTTAAAGCAGACCCTCCTCAACTGTGAATATATATATATATATTATATATATACATATATATATATGTATATACATATATATATCTTATCTTCCCTTAGTATAGTCACTTGGGTCCAGGTTCAGAGAGCATTAATCTGTGTTATAAGTCATAGGAAAGATATACTTGATACTAGTTTGATTACAACGTGATGGGCTCATTGGGTGATGTATTACTCAGATTCCTTTTGCTCTTTCACTAAATGCATTTATGAAGTATACTGGATAGAATAGCCCTTCTGCCAATAAAATGACTTAAAAGTTGTCTCTTAAATGTGAATTTGTGTCACAGGTCAATTCTGTCAGGACCAAGGACAGGGTGAGTTACAATCAGAAGTCTAGCTATCAAGTTCTCCTTCCCAAGGACACACCTGGCCATATGCAGAGACAGAGATGAGGTCTCTATGGATGGAATTACAGTGCTTCGAAAATTCCCAAAGAGACATTCAGCCCTGTCAATCAGGTGTTATGGTGGTATGACAGACACTGCTCACACATCATGTAAAGAACTGAAAAGGAATGTGTATTTATAATGAAGGAATTTGCTAACTGAATTCAAAATCTGAAAGGAAAAAAAATGTAGAAAAACAATAAAGCTCAAGTACAAAGTAATTAGTATGCTCTAAGCGACAGTGGGAATTTACACATATTTTTGAAGAAAATGAAGTTGTTATAACAGAAAATAAAAGAGAACAAAGGGAGAACCACATTTCTTATAGAGAACATACATTTGAGTCTCAAATTCTACTACTAATGTAGGGATTGAAAGTATAGTTTTAATGTATTACTTCTCAGTAAACAATTAATTTCCCCTCTATCAAAATTTGGCTCCTGTGCTATGTACTGGGCATCAGAGAAAAGGCAGAGTGATAAAGAGAGAATAGACTGTATGAACTGTATTACCAAGGAGCAACCTGTCTCTTGGGAGACTTAAATGTATCAAGAGACCTTTTTGCTTCCTGCGTTATTGAAGTTAAGCCTCTAAGTGGCCTTTGGCAGGAGTCTGCATAAGCTAATGAATACAGAGAATGAAAGCTTATACTTCATTAGAATGACAGGAAATTAACCCTCTATGATGGACCACTAAATCTGATTTTAATGCTAGAGAGTTTCCTGAGTACCTGACTTTGTTTCAACTTTATACAAATGTCACACAGGGGCTTGTAATTACTGCTTCTTATAACAGTGTAATCCAGTTTTTTGAAAACCACATTTAGAAATAAACTATTTATTGGCCGTCTTAAAAATCTGCTCCTATTAGCCAGCTTTGAATTATTTGAAAGCCCCAGTTTGTTTCATATTGCCTGGATCCCTGGGCTCTGCTGCCATCAGTTAAAACACTGGCTGAACGCAACATGAAGATAAATACGGTATGTCCGGGAAGACTAGTAAGGTACTACAGAGCACAAGGCTGCTCCTCACCATGTTCATCATTCCTTTATCATTGGTATCATTGGTATCATATTTCTAATTTGACCTCCTTTAATTTAATCACATTTCTAAGAAGCAGCTAGATTGCATATTATCTCCCATTTTAAAGATTATAAAACTAGTTGATGACATCTTTCAATAATATATAGGAAAGGGCATCCCAGATATACATCTTAGTTTTGAAGCCCAAATAACATATGAAAAGGAAAGTCTCAAGTTTTAGACAAAGTAGTGTGATAAGAAGAATGGAGGACCTAGTACTAGAACATGATCACCTTGCACAAATTATATAATCCGAAACTGCTAACAGTTTTCTCCAAGATATATATTTCTTTTTTCTTTATTTTTTTTAAGATACGTATTTCTCCAGTCCTTTCTTTAACTCCTCCATTGGGGACCCTGTGCTCAGTCCAATGGTTGCAACTCCATGGGAAAAACAATAATATCAACCAACCAGACCCCCCAGAACTCCCAGGGACTAAACCACTAACCAAGGAGTACACATGGAAGCACCCATAGCTCCAGCCGCATTATGTAGCAGAGAATGGCCTTGTCCCGGCATCAATGGGAGGAGGAGTCCTTGATCCTTTGAAGGCTTGATGCACCACTGAAGGAGAATTCGATGGCAGGGAGGTTGGAGTGGATGGGAGGGGGAACACCCTCATAGAAGCAGGGGGATGGGAGGTGGGATACGGGGTTTTGGGGCGGGGACCAGGAAAGGGGTTAACATTTGAAATGTAAATAAAGAAAATATCCAATAAAAATAGAAAAAAGATATATATTTCTAATAACATGTTCTATAGTGGTATTTCATTTGAATGTGTGTGTGTATGCATGTATGTTGTGTGGGCATATACAGGTATATGTTCCCATGTGTGAGTGTACAGAGACCAGGGACCAACTTCAGGTGTTACTTTTCAGGAAGTCCCTACCTTGCTTTTTGTATTAGGTCTCTTACTGAGACCTGGAGCTCACTTATAAGGCTAGGTTTGCTGACCAGCATTCCCAAGGTTCTGCCTGTCTCTGACTTTTTCAGTGTAGGAATTACAAACAGTGTGCCACCACATCTGCCTTTTCAAGTTGATGCTTGACATCAATCTTAGGTGTACAGCATATGTTCTACTGAATGAACATCTCTCCATTCCTAAATAATTCATGTTTAATTCTAAAGACTCATGGATATATGCCTTCATATATTTCATTTCTAATGACAATGCTCTTTTAGTATTTATGTGGTGCAGCTGGGAGTTTAGCTCAATGGGATAGTGTGGAGTTCGGACAGTCAAGGTCCTGAGTAAATTTAATTCCTTGAATTGAAAAAAAAAATAAAATGAGGAAAAGAAAGCGGTGATTTTGTATTTATGAGTCAAAATAAGCCTTTGAAAATATCAGAATAAAGAGCCTGAAGTTCTCTCAATGTTTGTAACAATTCCGATGATTAAAAAATTTTGACACTAAAAACAAACACTGACCACATAAAACTTCTCTGACTTCCATGGGAAATCACACACTTACTTGATTCCAGGTTGATTTGTGCTGGAAGTAGAGGATTGCTATGGGAGTAGATAGATTAGCACAATAAGAGGTACAGGTCATCAAGATGTGACTTACAAATCCACAGCCACGTCAATTCACATGCTCTTACATTTATGGGCTGAATACTTAGGTTCAAGGCTCACAGACATGGTTCATCTTAAAGGAAAAATATTTGCTGTTATGTTCTATGTGTATTAGATTTTTTTGACATAGTAGTGGTTGGAAACTCCTTTTAAAAGCAAGCACCATTAACTATGAGCTCATGAACATACTTTAAATTCTTAATTTATAATAAGCATAACAGGGGAGACTTTGAAAGGTGGTCAAGGTGCCCGAAAACCTTTTTGGGAATAAAATTTAGAATTCCATTGCAACTCTCCTCATAGAAATGGGAGACAAAACTGCTCTATTCTAAATATTCTGAGCAACATTGTTCACAGTGGAGTAGTAGAGGTCCTGTGGTCAGCCAAGATAACTTGTTTTAAAAATTGCAGACTGTTCCAATGTTTCCCATATTGATAGAAACTGAATGCAGTTGCTCATAATAACTCACCTGTCATGGCATGTAAAAACAGAGCTGTTTACTACCATATTGTTGCCAGCTATGTTCACCAAATAAACTTTTTCACTCTTTCAGTGAGCAAGGACTTGAATTCTTAATTACCAGAGGTAGTCAGATGAAAGCTCTCTTTTAAGGTTCCTATATCATAGTTTAAGTGATAAGAGTTCTTTTTCTTAATTATGTTATTTAAACCAAGGAAAGTAAGCAAACAAATAAAAGTGTGAGAGTCGAATCAATTTTACAAAATTTTCCAAATATAAATACTAGAACAGAGTGGCTCTCTCTTTTTTTTTTCCCAGAAGATCTCTGAAACCAAAGTGTCCAAAGGGTTGGAAATCTGGCATAAGTGCTAATGAAGAGTCTAGGTGCCAGTTCATTACTGGGTATCAATTCCTTCGGATTCATAACTTTCAGAGTTACAATGGGTGAATTCCTGGAGAGATATTTCTACATCATTTCCTCAGCAGTTGTTCCATTGGTGACAGTAATACAATAAAATAAATTTATTACACTTGAACCTAATGGATGGTAGGAGGAGGTTCTTTAATCTCTGACATTTTAAAACCAGAAATTTTAGAACACAGAAACTGACAGTTTTTACCATTGGGAGTGTTCTTATAAAACAATTGTATTCTGGCAGTGTTTTAAAAGACTTCTTGCCTCACATCTTTATGGCAAGGCATCACTCGAGGGAGGCTAATATCAGTCACTGAGTAAGTACGAAGTAGTAATACTTGTCCTATCTGGTCGCTTTACTTTAGTAAACAGAGTGATTGCCTATATTGCCCTTGGGAGAGTAATTCAAAGCCAAGTGTTGATAGTTAGGAACTAGTATCTCATTGAATCTATCTTCAGGCTTGGTTTGGACAAATTAAAGTCACTATAAATTGTTGAGCACAGTGCCTCCAACTCTTTAATATTTTTGTATATGAAATCAAATTTACTACTAAAGGCTGGGGTGAAAGTCCAGAATAGGAGGTTTGCTTATTTACTTATTTCTGTCTGGAAACCAGTACTCTCTCTGCCAGTCACTGAACCAAGGTGTATTCTGATATGAGACACACATTTGGGCTTGTATCTCTTCAATGGTAACTTTTTCAAGGATTGTCAATAGACACAGAAAAAGTTGTAGCATAATTTTGTTAACAATTAAGTATGAAAGGGGAGGATAATAAAAAAATCTGGGGAAAAGACAAGATAAAATAGGAATTGGAAAAATAGAAACAGAGGACTAGACTCATTCAGACAGTGAGCATTACTGTTGATTACTGTTGATTTCCAGGACCTAGTTCACTGGGGTTGGCTTTGACAGCTCTCCTCATTCATCTTTATACACACATCACTTGTCCCACACTCAGTAAATGTTTATAAAACTGTGTGGAACTACCTTCTTCATTGAATTTTCCTCCTTTCTATGAACTTAAAGTCTTCAGATATCATTTATTCAAATCTCTATCTTTACTAGGTTCAATAACTAATTTAAGTAAATATCAGACAACATCCTGATCCTCAGCCAAGTCTACCTTCCTCATGAACCTCATGAAATAAAGTCATTGTATACTTCATGTTTTCTCCAGAGCCAGTGCAACAGTTATTCATTTTTAATTTCATAAGCTTTGCTTCACTAATTTCCATGTTTACTTGCCTTTCTCCAATGTACTTCCATTAGAAGACAGGCCTTCACTATATGTTTAACTTCGCAAGAGTGGGTTATGTGGGGGCTGGGACAGCTTTAGAAAGATGTAGCTCGCTTCTTCATAGGGATCTATACATCAGAAGTATTGGAAAAAAGTAAGTTCATGTGGGAGGGATAGTCTCAGTGTATGGGTTTCATACTTGATAAGTTTTGTCTATTCTAAAATTCCACAGTTTGAAGTAACTCTAAATGTAGATTTTTTTTAAACCTCTTAAGCAGCTTCTTTTCAGGATCACAATGAACTTTAATGTATTAAAATGGGCTTCCGTTTCTGGAAGCAGTACATCAAAATGAAGTCTCCATCAGGCAGATTTATGAATCAGCATGGATTACTGGAAGGCAGACTTGGCTGAGGATCAGGAAGTATGAATTCCAGTCACTACTCTTCCATGTCTTTAATGACCCCTCACCCCAAATCACATGGATTCTTTACCAGAACATTTCTCCTTCATTAGTATTCTGCTGCTGCCAAGCATTTTCTCCACAAGAAATATCTTTAGATAATGTACCTCATGAAATAAAGTCCAGGTATACTTTTTCATGTTTCCTCCAGAGTTGTGCAACACTTTCATTTAAAATTTCATGTACTCAGCTTCATTAATTGCTCTATGTACTGCTAGCATGTATGTAAAGAGTGAAAACAGACAGACTGCTTGGGCTCCATTATGATTTTTTAAAACTTCTCCTAGAGATAGGCACTACCTAAGCACCACTATCTCTCCTTAACTCATGTTATAGTGGAAATTAAATGGTCTTCCCTGCCTGCCTTGTCTTAATGCTCTCCATCTCTGTCCCATGATGAATTTGTCCTTTTAGAATATTAATTTTCTTCATAGTCTAAGTTGTTAACTGGAATGCTGCTTTATCTTTAGTGACTCCTTTCTATACAAAATGACCTTGAGCTACATACACATATTTAAGCAAATGCTTAATGAACATATTAGTGAGGAGTGGCCTTCCATAGATGGCACTGGAGAGACATCCTCTCAAGAATTTAGCATGCTATGAAATTCAAGTTACTTAGGGAACTATGTATATGTCCACTGAGACATATACATTTCACAATGGGCATATCTTAAAAGTAAAGGGGTCTTATTTTCTGATTATTATTTTCTTTTGTTGCTATTATTTTTTCAAGAGAGTCAGAGAGTATATGAGGACTCCAATATGCAACTTTTAATTTTTGAGATCTGAATCTTTCTGAAGTCAGTAAGAAATACTTTTAAATTTTCTGAAATTATTGAACACCTTAGTAGAGAACTATGGACTAGGGTGTTGCTAGAGAACGTACACTTTCATCCAAGAGGAACAATTTAAGGTTAAGAACTGCAGCACCGGGTTGAAAAAGTTGTTTGAAGAGAGTTAGTGATTGTGGATCTCAATGTAGATGCCTGGTTTACAATATGCTTCTTAAGGGATAATTTTACTATTGGTCTTTTTGGAGTTTCTGTGTTTTAAGAACATTCAGTAGTAAAAACTTACCATCATAGATGTCTGATGAATTGATAATAATTTTGATCAATAAGAATATTATTGAGAGAAGTATGACTAGGAAATCATAATTATCAGCAGAAATATACCCTGGGCATAAGTACATATGAGATTTAATGTATTCTTACTTAGTAATGTAAGCACCATATCTCTGCTTTTGCATAATAAAGTCTTTAACCAACATTTGGAGACAGTTGTGTAGTGTGTACTATTTTTTTTTAATCTATTGACTTTATGTGTTATAAACAACTTCTGATATTTCTTGTCAGTGAAAAGATGTCACTTTTAACTGTGGGGTTGAATATGCACTAGTCATTGGAGAGTGGTCACAAAATTTTATCCTGCTGTATATTCATCACCATTCCATAGAGATAAATAATATTGGACCAAATGTGAGAGGACTGGGCTGGGGACAGTCTTCAATCAGATTTTTTGGAATTAGCTGAAACATTCTCATTGTATAATAAATACAAAGAAGGAAGAAACAAAATACTTCAAGATTTTTATAACAGATACATCATTATCATATTGTAAATTTCTCATTGTCTTAGTTTATTTCTCCAACCTACAAAGAACATATATTACATAGCCACTTCAAGTTTTATTATTCTTATGACGAGTGTTTATTATTTGAAAGTAGTAAAATCCATTCCATTTTATAACATAAATAGCACATCTTAACTTACCTTCTTACATTTGGACTTATTTCTGCTGATCTGGATAGGTTAAAATTTTGATACACTATAACTCAGATATCACCACAATTGTTAATGAATTATATGAAACATTCAAACATTAAATACTAAGTGACATTCATAGGTGTGTTGTTAATTGTAGGTATTTAGTACAAGTACTGTCAGAAATATAGGTAAAATATAAGGACTCATTTAAAATGAATTAACTTTTTGCCTACTAAAAATAGAAGGCAAATTGTTATTGAAAGATACAATGTTCTGGAGTTTACAGAGGGATTGTACATTTAAAATTGATCACATTCTAAATATACCCAACACAATCTTTGTTTTTAAACTCTCTGGGTCAATAAAAAATGAAATTGTTATTTCAAAAAAAAAAACAGCCAAAAGAAATATGTCCATAGTTTTCATTATTACTTTCCTTATTCTGAGAGCAAGGATACAATAATTGCAAACTAGTAGAACTTGACATGAATTTATTTAGTTAGAAACAAAGTCAATGAACAAAGAGAATCATGTCTTGTTATAAATTTTGTGGTGACAAAAATAAAACACATATTCCTTCTGCTTCATTGCTTCAGGCTGAGTGTCTGGTTTGCATAAGGTTTAGGTGTCATGGGAGAGGGCTGAGGTCCAGCAGGCATGGGACAGAGGTTTAGGTGTCTTGGGACAGGGTGAGATTTTGGGGTCGTGGAGGAGGGCTGAGGTTCAGGAGACACATGGGAGAGGCAAAGTTCAAAAGTCATGCAATAGGATGAGGCTCAAGGACATGGGAAAAGGGTAATATGTAAAGGATGTGGGGATAGAAGTAATGGGAGAAAGGTAAGGTTCAGAGATCCTGGGTAATGGGACAGAATTATAAGTAATAGAACAAGGCTGAGGTTCAAAGATTATCAGAGAGGAGCAAGACTCAATGTTATGGACTTCACACTTTATATATCTCTTTAGTAAGAAAACCAGCTGGTCCCATAAAGCATTCATATTTGTTAACATTATTTTTTGATATTTAAAAGACTGTAAATCAAGACATACTAAAATAAACTTTCCAATTTTGTAGTTCGGTTTAGACCTTTGGAAAAAAAAAACAACCTAAAAAGAATATTCACACTTTAGATAATCTAATTTATAGCTAGTATCATATTCAGTTGTATATAATGTATAAAATGTCACATGCATTTTAGTTTCATGCTATTAACGTGTTAGTTTTCTTATGAAATAAAAATCAGATGGAGTTTCTAGTTGAGCATATCCTGAGTAGATAGTGCCTTCTTCATCTTTGGGTTCTTCTTGTAGAACCATTTTCAGCTGCTGTTTCTTTCAATAGACCTAGCCCAAATTCCATATTCTACACATGCATATAATTTTCTCTAATGAGTGTTTACAACATTTTCAGACAGTGGAGTAAAAGAAAATTGATGGCAAGGAAAATAAAAATGAGTAAATTTCCACATGCATTAGTATGCTATGGCTTTCCTCTTTTTTTCCCCCCCTAAACATGGTAGATACCTACATTTGGTAGGTATTTCTAAGATATTTTAGAAGTAAATTTTCTTAACAGAATTAGAAAAAAGAGATCTTTGTAATGATATATCAACTTAAGCCCTAGATATTAAATAATACATTTCTGTTGAATTAAGAAAAATACCGCTAAAATTTATAGATTTATAAATCACTAAGAAGAAATTTTGTCAAGAACATTTCATCAGTTCCTTTCTCTTTAACTTTCCATGTGTGTAGAAAACATGTATATTCATAACATACACCCCCAGGCCCCCACACACTCTAGATTTAGTGTTTAATGATATTCAATTAATTCTTGCAGGACACTCAGCGATGGCTGAGACTATTGATCACTGCTTCTGAAATGACGCTTCTTCCTCCCTCTGTTCTAGATTGCTAACTATATTAGGTTTTTCAGTAGACCGCTCAGTCTTCTATGTTCATTTACTCCATTTATATTTGAAATGTTCAAACATTTTAGAACAATATTTTCAGTAATGAAAACACTTAGTCACTCCATCAAAATCCATACTATTAAAATAATTTGAAAGTGCTGATTTTTAAGTATGTGTGTTAACTTTATTTCTTAGTCTCTCCTCTTATTAAATGATTGCCTTTTAAAATTGATTAAAATGATGACTGCTGCTTACTACACACTAGAAGGAACAATAAGTACCACTGAAGATGTGTTTCATAGTTCTGTATGAGTATGATTCATTTCCTTCATTTTTTCTATTAACTGCATTTTCATTTATATTTATTCGTAGAGTCCTTCTCACTAGTTGAAAAATAGTGAGTTTTGAACATTAATCACCACATTCAATTTACTTCTTCAAGGCAATAGAAGGGATATTTTCTGAGTTTACCATTGCTAATATTTCAATGCAATGAGAGTGAAAAAGTATTAAAATTCTACTCCTTTTAAGTATCCATAGTTAGTAATATCTTAGATTATATTAGACATTCACCTGCCTTATACACATTTTTAAAATGCTTGCTATTTTTCCTTTCTAGTTGGTCATATATTTGGTACACTTCGATTATGGAGTAGTAGACACTTTGTACTTGGAACTTTAATTTCTTTAACTTCAGCTTAGTGCTTAAATAAGTCAGTTAGGATCAGAGAGAAACTTCAATTATGTCCTTCAGTTTCAATTTTGTATGCCTTTCACAAACCCTTCATTATGTTCAATTTTCTAATTAGAATCTATGAAAGTAGTAATACCTTAAGTTCATAATGTTAAACCCACTTAAGCAGGAAAAAGCTCTTAACAATAGTTTTATTTCTTTTGCCAGATGATGCTTTTTGCTCAAGAATGCTTAGTTGCTAAGATAGAGTCAGTTTTAGCAGAGATAATGATTTCATGAATTAGGTAGGGGAATGTGTACTTTTAAGACTTAGCACTCTAATGTCTGTTATTTGGAGGACTCAAAGTCTTACGTAATATAAAGGATCAACTTTTCTTTTGAGATTTTCCTCTTGTCTTGACGAAACTCTCATGCCAACTTTTACAATTTCTCCTATGATTCTAATTGTCCTAACATTATCATTGAACACATCTCCAATATAAGGAGGTATGTTAAAATTCCCAGTGAGTGGACAGTCCATCACATTCTTTATTATGGAAATTGGACAAGTTGCCATCATAGTTGAAAGAATATTAATCTGAACTTGATTTTCCATTTGCAGGTATTTTGTTCTGAGGAGACATTGAGGTTGTGTGGAAGGAATTTGAAAAGTTATAAGGTGCAATTATCATCAAAGTGTGGCATCTGCTAAGGTTTTTAACTTCACTTATGTGAACAGTAAATATGCTTCCTGGCATGTGGCCACACTAAAATTGCTTCAGAAAATGTAATCTATAGACAGCCACCAATGTCCTCTCTAAATTTTCTTACGTGTAAATTTATCTTGGATAATTTACAACCTTCTCATGACCTGAAATTTTATATTGTGTCAATAAGTTGCTCAAAGCATTATCAAAATTATAAATATTTTTCAATGTAGATGTTACTACCAAAAATCCAATTCTCATTTTTTTTAATTTCAATAAGGTATGTCTAAGAAATTATAAATGAAAATTTGATGTTTTATATTTTGTTACACAATAATTTTACTAGCATGTTTGTAGAGAAATTATGTACTTTCATATAAACATTATTTTAAATGCTGAGTCCGTTTTTTTTTTTTTTTTTACTAAATCTAATATAGGACAATTATCAGTGAATATCCAGCACTTATTATGTCTACCATTTCTAAAGCAGGCTCTACTCCCCTTTGAAAGTTTTGGAAAGACTGAAATGGAATTAGGTCTAGTTACTGAGCAGTGTTGGTTCACTGAGCTTACTTTCCCAAATAAATTGCCAGATGTTTACTTAATTTCAGCAGGTCTTTCAATTAATTTCAAGTCTATGTTATTAATCTGTAGCATACTGGAAGTTTCCACATCTCCCATCTCCTCACTGGAGGAAGTGGATAGAGGATAATATATTCAGGTCTCTATCAGTGTTCATGAAGCTAAAATTAAAATATTCATTTCATTGATTAAATATAAGATCAGGTATGTTTTTAACCATGCTTTTCCATTCGATTGACGGTTGCCATTTATCTTTAAATGAAGTGAGAAATTATATTTGGCAAATTATTAAATACATTTAGTAAAACTTTATTTTAATAACTTTATGGGCTTACTACTTACTAATTATCTATTCTGTATTTATATTATGCAAAGATATTTGTCTAAAGGGACTTTTTGTTTTTCAAAAATTGAGGCTTTATCAGGATCACATTTGCTCACATTTGTAGAATTTGTTCACAAGCTTTATTAGATTCTCTTAAAAACAGTTTAAAAATTTATTTTTCTTCTTAGAGACAATTGGTATTTACTTAAGCTTTTTTTTCACCTAAGTTGTATATATGTATTGAAATATATCTTTCTGGAAGTTATTGTCTTATCTAGTACTTACACAATGTTACAAAGCATCCTCCTGGTACTACAAGCCTGCTTTTACTCCATCATGCTAGCTTGATGGGAGAAGAATCTTTTGCCTGGTGATCTTTGGTAAAATGATGTTAATAAAAACAACTTCTTAACATACATTTTTCTATATATGAAAAATACTGACACTCATTATTTTGGTTGTAGAAATCATATTTATAACTGTTAACTGTTATTGTGTTTGTTTAGATATGTCTTTTTGGATGTGAAGGTATGAAGACTCGTAGGAATATAGATGAGGGTGTGGTGTGTCAATGTGATCAGAATGTATGATATATATGAGAAACTGTTTAAAGAAATAAATTTAATTCAAAAGACATTAGAGGTTCACTATAATACATCTTAGATTGAAAATAAGAATTTAGAGAGATGCTAGTGATATTTACTAACTATGGCAGCATACTTCTGCCTTATGTTAGAATAAGTATCCAGAAAAATCTAACAAAAATTGAATGCTTTATATATTTTTAATTGGAGACATTGAAAATTAAAATTGTATTTTTCTCTTGCTAAACATTTATTGCTATTGTGTTAGAGCAAAGACTCTAACACAGTCTTTGAAGTAGCAGGACTAATAATAATATTTCTACTCCCAGTTTAAAGTGTAAGGCCAATGGTATTTTATAAGGATTATTTTCATTGGTTATATACTTTTTATTTTTTGGAGAATTAAAAAAACAAAGATGAATATATTAATCAGTAAACATGCTAGAGCAATTTCCACAATTAAAAACATAATTTGAAGAAAAAACACTAAAAGATAGCTTTTGGAATATATTTTTTATCTTAAAGAAAAATATGAGAAACATTTATTTATTTATTTTTAATTTATTTATTAGATATTTTCTTTATTTACATTTCAAATGATATCCCCATTCCTGGTTTCCCCTCCAAAACAAACCCCTATTCCCTCCCTCTTCCCCTGCTCACCAACCCACCTTCTCCAGCTTCCTGGCCCTGGTATTCCCCTATACTGGGGCATAGAACCTTCACAGGACCAAGGACCTCTCCTCCCATTGATGATCAACTAGGCCATCCTGTGCTATAATATGCTTCTTGAGCCATGAGTCCCAACATGTGTGCTCTTTGGTTGGTGGTTGAGTCCCTGGGAGCTCTGAGGGTACTAGTTAGTTCATATTGTTGTTCATCCTAAGGGGCTGAAAACCTTCAGCTCCTTGGGTCCTTTCTCCTTCATTGGGGACCCTGTGCTCAGTCGAATGGATGGCTGTGAGCCTCTACTTCTGTATTAGTGGGACACTGGTAGAGCCTCTCAGGAGACAGTATGAACGGTTCCTGTGAGACAGCCCTTGCTGGCATTCATAATAGTGTCTGGGTTTGGTGATTGAATATGGAAAGGATTCCCAGGTGGGGCAGTCTCTGGATTGTCCTTCCTTCAGTCTCTGGAGAAACATATTTAAACAATGCCTTAAAAACAACCAAGCCACTTCTACGATTTAAGGATTATAATTATTCTACAGAGTAATAACACATTCTTGGGATGATTAAATTGGATTTTATAGTTATTACACATAATTACTTTGATAATCTAGTAACATGTGGGAAGGTGAACTCAATCGCTCAAGTATGCAGAAGGCTCACCCTATAAACTGTAGGGTCAAATACAGGGAGGGATGACTTTTGTGTTTTATTTTTTGCTTCCTTCAAAAAGCAGACAGTATAAACACAGGGCAAACCACACAGAATTAAAACAAAATACTTTAGATTTTACTGATTTTAAAATGATTTCATAAAATGCCATGGGTGAGATGAATATAATAGTTCACCAATGTGAACCTGGCACTAAGGTAGAAAGAGGCAAGGTACTAAGCTGATGGCTGGTCTGAACAGCTTGTCACACACTGTGTTAAAGTAAAAAGTGAACAAGTTCCGGTACTATGTCTCAGTGTCAGAGCCTACCACATGTGAGGCCCTGGGCTCAACCGTCATTAACATTTTATTTTAATAAGGATTTCATATGACCTTTATAACATTAAACCACTTAAGAATTTAAGAAGTTAAATAAATATATGGGTGTTTCTTAAGAAGGCTGTAAAATTTAGATGCACTACAGCTATAGAACTGTCAAGAAGCAATAAGTATATTGGAAGCTTATATCATAAAATCTCTATACTGAGGGTATTTAAATTTTTAAATGTATCATATGTAATACATTTAAAATTGATATGATTATTTTGTTTTGGCTAAAAATATACTTCTTAGGTAAAATTTAAACAATGTGAACATATACTATTAATCTATTTTTTTTTTATCATTTTGAGAGATAAGCTATCCATAAAACTTCCAACATTTAATTCCCTTACACCATGTCCAGTTGTTCAGGAATTGAGAACTTTTATATTTTTTAAGATTAAACCTGAAAATGTTTCAAATGTCAAAACTTTAACTTTTATGAAACAAACAACACTTAGAAACTGCCTTGATTTATGGTAGATACTGCATCTTGTGAGACTTGCAATGGAATATAATAGTTTTCCCTAGTACCATACAGTAAATATACTGAAGATTTCATCAGACACATTTACTGTGA